>VYZU01007739.1:48003-81302 GCA_013401355.1 Ceyx cyanopectus
GAGCTGGGCATTTCACCTATTGTCACTTCTGGGCTTATCATGCAGCTCTTGGCAGGTGCTAAGATAATTGAAGTTGGTGACACCCCAAAGGACAGAGCTCTCTTCAACGGAGCACAGAAATGTGAGTAACAGCTGACCCTAAAGGTTGATGTTTTGGAGTGTCTAACACTAACAAGAGGACCTGTGAACTTCCCAACTGATGAGCTCTGGAGTCAGATACATGGTTTTCCGTCTTGCCGCATGTTTGTGTTGTGCTACAGATCTCTGTATTTCATCAGTCTCTAACTGACTGCTGTCTGGCTTGTTGACTGCTGAACTTCAGAAAGATGTGAAAAGTATCTGTGCAATTGGTGTTACTGTTGTAATCCCACCATATAACCTAAGCAATATATAGACTATGGGAACTCAACTTTTGGGACAGAGGAGTCTTCAGATGCCAGCCATTGAAAAAGCAAGGAAGAAGACACAAGAGCTGAGCAGAGTTTGACCCTCATGGTCCCTCAGCTTATACTGAATATGACCTATATGGGCTGGAATCCCTTGCTGGTCAGTTTGGGGTCACCTGTCCTGTCTGCTCCTCCCTGCAGTCATGGCCTTTCACTTTCTGCTCCCCCNAACTTTTGACTTTTAATATATAAAATACATGCTTAAGCTCAATTTTACTCGAGGTTCTCTGAATGGTTTTTTTGTATCTGTGTGTTGATTTTGTCCTTTAACTAATTTCCGTACAGTAAAATTTCTTGAAGTAATCAAGCCCTTCTGTGTTATCTTGCCTGAAATCCAAAAGCCAGAACGGAAGGTAAGTTAATAGAATTTTCTTTATAGGTTTGTATCTGTGTAATATAAAGTGTTTAAGGCTTTTAATATTGTTTATTTGGATAAAAGTTTCAATAAAGCTTGGTCATTTTCCATGGCCTTATATAGTACAAAAGGGATGAGCAATGAGTTATTTTCTTTAGGATGTCCTGTATGTTGCCCCTTTTCAAGAAAATCCAATATGCTTTAGCTATTATGAAAGTTTACCTGATTGACTAGATGTTATCTTGACAGCTTTTTCATCTTCCGTTTTTGGTTTTTGGTTTTGCTTTTTCCTTTAGATTCAGTTTAAGGAAAAGGTACTATGGACAGCTATCACACTTTTCATCTTCTTAGTATGCTGCCAGGTATGTTTGTTTCCCTTGTTTTTAAGGAAGAGCTGAAATGTTTAATGTTGAAATCTCATCCTATTTTCCTGTATTGGTTGGAAATGCAGATTCCCTTGTTTGGTATCATGTCATCAGACTCAGCAGACCCCTTCTACTGGATGAGAGTGATTTTGGCATCAAATAGAGGTATGGTCTTTCAGGAGGGCATTTTTTTTTAGCTTGAATCAATGTTTTTGGATTCATTCATCGCACTCTTAATGAATATAAAACCTGAAGGAGAGAGGGGGGGAAAGTAGTTTTATATATTGTGTAAAAACATGAACCAGTGTGGCATTAGGAAAGTTATGCCTTTGACAACAAAATGAGTTTGCAGTTGGCTGTGTGCTGTCTATTGTATGTGCAAAAATTAAGGAGCATTTTGGAGTGAAAAGGGTTGTGGAAGAGAGTTCCTAATCACCTGTGTTGCTGCTGTTACAATCTTCTGTATATATTTCAAGCTTTTTGGTCTGTGTTTCAAGCCACATTATATGTGTTTGTAGTTTTTCTGGGTGAAATCTTTGAGTCTGTCTCACTGAAGATTAAAAAATCATGATAGTTTGTATGAATTTCAGTTTCTTGTAGAGGCTTTCTAATGGCCGGTATGAGTTAAGAATGGAGATAGTTTCCTGAATTCATTTTGTCAATGTATGTTATTTGTGCTGTCTGTTAGTTTGTCATAAGATTTTTGTATACGTATGCATGCAGCTTGCTGCACTCCTGAAAAAAAGTTTGGATATTCCTATTTTAACTTACTAATAACTGCCAGTAGTCAAAGGCAGAGGCAAATTCCTACCTTGTTTTACACAGAGTACATCTGTTCCTGACAGCAGGAGTAGTTTTTAGCAAACACATTTTCTTTAGGATACTGAGGGGCACTGCATTACTTGCCACACTGACTTTTAACAAGCTTCTGTTTTTGAAATACTTTACATTAATGGAACTTGGTATTTTGTATCTTCTCCATCATGATGTAAAGGTTGGAAAAAACCCCAAAGATACATGGGTATGGTCACCCTATAATTTTCTTTAATTGTTCTTCCTGTTGTCTGGCAGGTACACTGATGGAGCTGGGCATTTCACCTATTGTCACTTCTGGGCTTATCATGCAGCTCTTGGCAGGTGCTAAGATAATTGAAGTTGGTGACACCCCAAAGGACAGAGCTCTCTTCAACGGAGCACAGAAATGTGAGTAACAGCTGACCCTAAAGGTTGATGTTTTGGAGTGTCTAACACTAACAAGAGGACCTGTGAACTTCCCAACTGATGAGCTCTGGAGTCAGATACATGGTTTTCCGTCTTGCCGCATGTTTGTGTTGTGCTACAGATCTCTGTATTTCATCAGTCTCTAACTGACTGCTGTCTGGCTTGTTGACTGCTGAACTTCAGAAAGATGTGAAAAGTATCTGTGCAATTGGTGTTACTGTTGTAATCCCACCATATAACCTAAGCAATATATAGACTATGGGAACTCAACTTTTGGGACAGAGGAGTCTTCAGATGCCAGCCATTGAAAAAGCAAGGAAGAAGACACAAGAGCTGAGCAGAGTTTGACCCTCATGGTCCCTCAGCTTATACTGAATATGACCTATATGGGCTGNAAAGTTTCAATAAAGCTTGGTCATTTTCCATGGCCTTATATAGTACAAAAGGGATGAGCAATGAGTTATTTTCTTTAGGATGTCCTGTATGTTGCCCCTTTTCAAGAAAATCCAATATGCTTTAGCTATTATGAAAGTTTACCTGATTGACTAGATGTTATCTTGACAGCTTTTTCATCTTCCGTTTTTGGTTTTTGGTTTTGCTTTTTCCTTTAGATTCAGTTTAAGGAAAAGGTACTATGGACAGCTATCACACTTTTCATCTTCTTAGTATGCTGCCAGGTATGTTTGTTTCCCTTGTTTTTAAGGAAGAGCTGAAATGTTTAATGTTGAAATCTCATCCTATTTTCCTGTATTGGTTGGAAATGCAGATTCCCTTGTTTGGTATCATGTCATCAGACTCAGCAGACCCCTTCTACTGGATGAGAGTGATTTTGGCATCAAATAGAGGTATGGTCTTTCAGGAGGGCATTTTTTTTTAGCTTGAATCAATGTTTTTGGATTCATTCATCGCACTCTTAATGAATATAAAACCTGAAGGAGAGAGGGGGGGAAAGTAGTTTTATATATTGTGTAAAAACATGAACCAGTGTGGCATTAGGAAAGTTATGCCTTTGACAACAAAATGAGTTTGCAGTTGGCTGTGTGCTGTCTATTGTATGTGCAAAAATTAAGGAGCATTTTGGAGTGAAAAGGGTTGTGGAAGAGAGTTCCTAATCACCTGTGTTGCTGCTGTTACAATCTTCTGTATATATTTCAAGCTTTTTGGTCTGTGTTTCAAGCCACATTATATGTGTTTGTAGTTTTTCTGGGTGAAATCTTTGAGTCTGTCTCACTGAAGATTAAAAAATCATGATAGTTTGTATGAATTTCAGTTTCTTGTAGAGGCTTTCTAATGGCCGGTATGAGTTAAGAATGGAGATAGTTTCCTGAATTCATTTTGTCAATGTATGTTATTTGTGCTGTCTGTTAGTTTGTCATAAGATTTTTGTATACGTATGCATGCAGCTTGCTGCACTCCTGAAAAAAAGTTTGGATATTCCTATTTTAACTTACTAATAACTGCCAGTAGTCAAAGGCAGAGGCAAATTCCTACCTTGTTTTACACAGAGTACATCTGTTCCTGACAGCAGGAGTAGTTTTTAGCAAACACATTTTCTTTAGGATACTGAGGGGCACTGCATTACTTGCCACACTGACTTTTAACAAGCTTCTGTTTTTGAAATACTTTACATTAATGGAACTTGGTATTTTGTATCTTCTCCATCATGATGTAAAGGTTGGAAAAAACCCCAAAGATACATGGGTATGGTCACCCTATAATTTTCTTTAATTGTTCTTCCTGTTGTCTGGCAGGTACACTGATGGAGCTGGGCATTTCACCTATTGTCACTTCTGGGCTTATCATGCAGCTCTTGGCAGGTGCTAAGATAATTGAAGTTGGTGACACCCCAAAGGACAGAGCTCTCTTCAACGGAGCACAGAAATGTGAGTAACAGCTGACCCTAAAGGTTGATGTTTTGGAGTGTCTAACACTAACAAGAGGACCTGTGAACTTCCCAACTGATGAGCTCTGGAGTCAGATACATGGTTTTCCGTCTTGCCGCATGTTTGTGTTGTGCTACAGATCTCTGTATTTCATCAGTCTCTAACTGACTGCTGTCTGGCTTGTTGACTGCTGAACTTCAGAAAGATGTGAAAAGTATCTGTGCAATTGGTGTTACTGTTGTAATCCCACCATATAACCTAAGCAATATATAGACTATGGGAACTCAACTTTTGGGACAGAGGAGTCTTCAGATGCCAGCCATTGAAAAAGCAAGGAAGAAGACACAAGAGCTGAGCAGAGTTTGACCCTCATGGTCCCTCAGCTTATACTGAATATGACCTATATGGGCTGGAATCCCTTGCTGGTCAGTTTGGGGTCACCTGTCCTGTCTGCTCCTCCCTGCAGTCATGGCCTTTCACTTTCTGCTCCCCCCAGTGTGCACAAGATCCAGCAGTAGCCTTGGTCTGCACACCAACCCATTGGGTGTTATCAGTGCTAGAAGCAGACATTGCCTGTGAAAACATGGTGCTAGCTTCAGACAGTCAGTTAGAAGAACTGAGATAGAAAGTAAAATCACTGAACAGAATTAGTTCTATTCTCACTCAAACCAGGCCAAGCTATTTGATGCTGTACCACACTACTTACCACTGTTTACTGGAAAAGAGAATCGTAAATTGCTAGGTAATATCTTAACACCCTCAGAGTTTTCAGTATCTAAAGCAATCTTTAGCAACCAAACCCACTTGCTTCCAAGCATGTTTGTTTCTTAAGTGTCTGTGTGTATTTGTATGTTCAATGCCAGATTTCAGACAAGAAATGTAACTTTCCCTGGAATATATATGTCCTGTGATTTATGTATTCCTTCCCTACTTTGTCTAAAATAAGTGATTTTTATTTCTTTAACTGCCTACTGCCATATATCTCCAGAATAAATATATACTTTTTCCTTTTTATTTTACAGTGNGCTTGAATCAATGTTTTTGGATTCATTCATCGCACTCTTAATGAATATAAAACCTGAAGGAGAGAGGGGGGGAAAGTAGTTTTATATATTGTGTAAAAACATGAACCAGTGTGGCATTAGGAAAGTTATGCCTTTGACAACAAAATGAGTTTGCAGTTGGCTGTGTGCTGTCTATTGTATGTGCAAAAATTAAGGAGCATTTTGGAGTGAAAAGGGTTGTGGAAGAGAGTTCCTAATCACCTGTGTTGCTGCTGTTACAATCTTCTGTATATATTTCAAGCTTTTTGGTCTGTGTTTCAAGCCACATTATATGTGTTTGTAGTTTTTCTGGGTGAAATCTTTGAGTCTGTCTCACTGAAGATTAAAAAATCATGATAGTTTGTATGAATTTCAGTTTCTTGTAGAGGCTTTCTAATGGCCGGTATGAGTTAAGAATGGAGATAGTTTCCTGAATTCATTTTGTCAATGTATGTTATTTGTGCTGTCTGTTAGTTTGTCATAAGATTTTTGTATACGTATGCATGCAGCTTGCTGCACTCCTGAAAAAAAGTTTGGATATTCCTATTTTAACTTACTAATAACTGCCAGTAGTCAAAGGCAGAGGCAAATTCCTACCTTGTTTTACACAGAGTACATCTGTTCCTGACAGCAGGAGTAGTTTTTAGCAAACACATTTTCTTTAGGATACTGAGGGGCACTGCATTACTTGCCACACTGACTTTTAACAAGCTTCTGTTTTTGAAATACTTTACATTAATGGAACTTGGTATTTTGTATCTTCTCCATCATGATGTAAAGGTTGGAAAAAACCCCAAAGATACATGGGTATGGTCACCCTATAATTTTCTTTAATTGTTCTTCCTGTTGTCTGGCAGGTACACTGATGGAGCTGGGCATTTCACCTATTGTCACTTCTGGGCTTATCATGCAGCTCTTGGCAGGTGCTAAGATAATTGAAGTTGGTGACACCCCAAAGGACAGAGCTCTCTTCAACGGAGCACAGAAATGTGAGTAACAGCTGACCCTAAAGGTTGATGTTTTGGAGTGTCTAACACTAACAAGAGGACCTGTGAACTTCCCAACTGATGAGCTCTGGAGTCAGATACATGGTTTTCCGTCTTGCCGCATGTTTGTGTTGTGCTACAGATCTCTGTATTTCATCAGTCTCTAACTGACTGCTGTCTGGCTTGTTGACTGCTGAACTTCAGAAAGATGTGAAAAGTATCTGTGCAATTGGTGTTACTGTTGTAATCCCACCATATAACCTAAGCAATATATAGACTATGGGAACTCAACTTTTGGGACAGAGGAGTCTTCAGATGCCAGCCATTGAAAAAGCAAGGAAGAAGACACAAGAGCTGAGCAGAGTTTGACCCTCATGGTCCCTCAGCTTATACTGAATATGACCTATATGGGCTGGAATCCCTTGCTGGTCAGTTTGGGGTCACCTGTCCTGTCTGCTCCTCCCTGCAGTCATGGCCTTTCACTTTCTGCTCCCCCCAGTGTGCACAAGATCCAGCAGTAGCCTTGGTCTGCACACCAACCCATTGGGTGTTATCAGTGCTAGAAGCAGACATTGCCTGTGAAAACATGGTGCTAGCTTCAGACAGTCAGTTAGAAGAACTGAGATAGAAAGTAAAATCACTGAACAGAATTAGTTCTATTCTCACTCAAACCAGGCCAAGCTATTTGATGCTGTACCACACTACTTACCACTGTTTACTGGAAAAGAGAATCGTAAATTGCTAGGTAATATCTTAACACCCTCAGAGTTTTCAGTATCTAAAGCAATCTTTAGCAACCAAACCCACTTGCTTCCAAGCATGTTTGTTTCTTAAGTGTCTGTGTGTATTTGTATGTTCAATGCCAGATTTCAGACAAGAAATGTAACTTTCCCTGGAATATATATGTCCTGTGATTTATGTATTCCTTCCCTACTTTGTCTAAAATAAGTGATTTTTATTTCTTTAACTGCCTACTGCCATATATCTCCAGAATAAATATATACTTTTTCCTTTTTATTTTACAGTGTTTGGAATGATCATTACCATTGGGCAGTCTATTGTCTATGTAATGACTGGGATGTATGGAGACCCATCTGAGATGGGTGCTGGTATCTGCTTGCTTATCACAATTCAGGTAATTTCTAGTCCTCTCTACTTCATCCCTCTCTGAAACGGTCAACAAATCAGCCTTATGGACTTAACTGCCCCATAGGCAGAGAAAAAAGATCAAAGTGTGCCTGCTTCCTCATATATAGTCTTTTCTTACCTTTTAATACAAGCTGTTTTATTTATAACAAATAATAAAAAAAGAGATTGGACTAATTATGTATTTTGTTTTTTGTTTATTTTACTGTAGCTTTTTGTTGCTGGATTGATAGTTCTGCTCTTGGATGAGCTCCTACAGAAAGGATATGGTCTTGGTTCTGGCATCTCTCTCTTCATTGCTACCAATATCTGTGAAACTATTGTGTGGAAAGCATTCAGCCCCACCACAGTGAACACAGGACGAGGTAATATGGTATAGTCCATTTACTATACAAAAAGGCAAAATCTTTTTTTCTTTTTTCCAGTATGTTGACTTAAATGGCAAATGCTGTTACTAGCATCTTAGCTGTGTAGTTGCCACATAGTGAGACTTGATAATGCAGCAAGTATTCCCTATGCAAGGTGCAAGTACAAAGATACCTTTTTCTGACTTTGTAGTATCTCACAAGACATTCCCTGGACTTGAATTTCTTCTTCAGTGCCTTTGATAATGTAGACTCCCATTGTATTATGGGTGCTGCCCAACTTACTGACAAATGTCATCTCTTTTTTTGCTCCTTCCATTTCTTACTTTTTGCCCCAAAGACATTTATTCCCTGAACCTGACAGGAGGTGATCTTGTTTGGTTCTGTATAATAGAAAACATAAGGTTATCACATTTGCTGTCATACAAACAATAATAGTGTCTTGCCATGAATCATGCTATAAAGCAAGCTGCCTCTAATTTAATTTTATTTTATTTTTGTGGGGAGGAGGAAAGAACCTGGTGAACCTCAATGTTTCTAGAGACCAATAAAGTTATCCCATTTGGTTGTTGGGTTAAGATTTAGTTGACCACTACAAGGGCATTAAAAAAAATTTTGGAAATAATAGCTGCTGTGAAGGACGACAGTAAAAGTCTGAGAGTGTCAAGATAAAAATGACTTGTAAATCCTGTAAATCAGAAATACACCTAATGGCACAACAGTGATGTTTGGAGATAATCACAGTACATCAAACTTTGGTTTTCTTTTCCTTTCCAAGGCATGGAATTTGAGGGAGCCATCATTGCTCTGTTCCATCTTCTGGCTACTCGTACAGACAAAGTCAGAGCTCTTCGTGAGGCCTTTTACCGTCAGAATCTTCCCAACCTGATGAATCTGATTGCCACCATCTTTGTCTTTGCAATTGTAATCTATTTCCAGGTCAGTTTGAATAAAGAGTACTGTGAAACTGTTAGTATGGAAATAGATTGGTAATCTGCTTCCTTCTATGAGAAACTGTATTTTCACTTTCTGATGCCCTCAAAAAAGACTCATTTTTGTACCTGCAACATTTGGACATTCTTTTAACACTATCTTCTCTTAAAAGTTTCCATACTTACTGTAGCCATGCAGCTGACTTGAGACCTGCTTTGATCTCTGAAAAAACCCCAGATGAATGTATATGTGTAATGCTGCCTAACCCAAATGCTATTGCTTTTAACTGGAAAATACTTTGAAGTCTTTAAGCCTGTGTATCTCTTACTGTTTGTTGCAGCAAACTGCTGAATAATCTAGAAATTTTTGGGTTTTGTTTTTTTTTTTTGGATGCTATGTTCAGTCTGCTTGAAACTTCGGTTTTCTTCTAATCTCTATCATAGATCATTTAGGCTGGAGAAGACCTTTAGGTTCATCAAGTCCAACCATTAATGTCTTTCATACTGTCTTATATATGCATATTCAAAAACCCTGCAGGCTTCCAGGCCCTTTGCAGAAGAGTAGGCAGGGATAGCCCTCTGGGTAGAGCATGTGTACCTGCACAACATGATTGCAGCTTGCTTTCTGTTGCTGTCAAGGCCTTGCACTTGCATTTCTGACCTGTTCACGTCCAGATGTAATGGGGAACTTTCTTTTGAAAACTTTTCAGGGCTTCAGAGTGGATCTTCCTATCAAATCTGCTCGCTACCGTGGCCAGTACAACACCTACCCCATCAAGCTGTTCTATACTTCCAACATTCCCATTATTCTTCAGTCTGCCCTGGTGTCAAACTTGTATGTCATCTCCCAGATGCTCTCCGCTCGCTTCAGCGGCAACTTGTTGGTTAGCCTGCTGGGCACGTGGTCTGTGAGTATTCCTTCTAATCCAGCATACAGCTTTACAAGAGCACTGTTAAAATGCATGAGTGAAGAGATGATATCTCTATTAAGACATACTTCTACAGGTGGTCAGGTACACTGAAACTTTAAATCAGTTGTTTAATAGTAGAGTATGAGACTTGCTGTGATAGATCTTGGATCTCCATTTATTTTTACCTTGGGCTGTTCTTTGCTCTCCTGGGTGTTTTTAGCGTTCTTTATTGCATTTCTTTTTGACTTTAGAAACTGCTTGTGTTGATTAATTTCAATATTTGTGTGCTATGGTAATGGTACACAGTGGGTAGGAAAGCAATACCAGCCCAGGCTTAGCTAACAGCTAAGAAACAGTGAGAAAGTTGGTGACTGCTTGTTTCCTTCTTCTAGGACACATCATCTGGAGGCCCTGCTCGTGCTTATCCAGTTGGTGGACTTTGTTATTATCTGTCACCTCCAGAGTCGTTTTCTTCAGTGTTGGAAGACCCTGTACATGCAGTTGTTTATATTGTATTTATGTTGGGTTCCTGTGCTTTCTTTTCTAAGACATGGATTGAAGTCTCTGGTTCCTCTGCCAAAGATGTAAGTTTAAAATGATAAATTGAGTAATCTTACCTGATTAAAACATGGGCCGTGGTAAGAATGCTTTTCTTCTGAAATAGCTGTTATGCTGGTAATCTTGGTAATATTTATCATTTGTGTCAATAGTAATTCTGTCTCTTTTGTGAGGAGAATGAGGGCAGAATGTGGGTAATTTTTTTCCCTCTTACTGCTTTTTCAAAAACAAAATACTTGAAGAATTGCTTCCATTGGCATTAGGAAACTTTGTACATTGCTACTTAACATCTGATCAGTGTGAGGACAGGCAAGGTGACAGGAAAGGCAGAATCCCAGTGCCAAATGACAGGTGCTCCATGTGCAAGGCAGTTGCCACTTAAAAACTTGCAGGTAAAGTTTGACTACCCATGCCTGGCATAAAGAGTTCTTAACTTATTTTTGTGGAAGATTAACTGGAGGTTGATATTTTAAACTTGAGAGCACTGATAACAGAGCATATAGTGCAGGGCATGAATGTACCCAAGCCTAGATTCTCAGAATTTCCATTTGTTAGAGGATATTTGATATTCAGCAGCTACATCGTTCTGAAATTGGAATTGGAAAACAAGATGGAGAATAGTTGTCATCACAGTGTGTTCATATTGTGTGGTTTTGGGTAGGGAATCAAGCTTGGCAGCCATATGGAATGGTTTCATCCATTCTTTAACAAATGTCTAATAGTTGCACAGTTAAAGTAACAGCATGAGCCCTCTTATTTTGGGCTTGCATCTAGCTGCTGTCAGGCATGCAGAGGCACTTGCTGCCATGTATAGACAGAGTTTTATTTAATTATAAACCCACATAGAGCTCTTAAAACTTCAGTATATTGTTCTGATACTAAATAAAATAATGTTAAGTTCATGTAACCAAGGAATAAAAATGGATAAATTATTACTTAAGTGCTCATAATGTAGTGGAAAACTGTCAGCTTGATCACTGGTAGGTGTGCTTTTCTAGTACAATAGATTCAGTGACAAGCACTTTCAGAAGTTCCCCTGCCAGAGTTTCAGTTCTCCCTCAGTTGTTAGTGAAATGTTTGCAGGGCACTATTTTAACCCTGTGCAATTGCAGAAATCCAATTTAAGAATGATGTTCCAAGAAGGCATTCTTTCTAAGTAATAATAGTTTCTAATAGGACCCCACAAATAAATAGTTGTCCCATCTGAATATGGAAAACTGAAATGGAGTAGACACTCCATAGGATGGTTTTGCTAACATCTGCTAAATCCTAACCAGGAGAAGGGTGGGTGGTAAAGCAGGAAGTGAATTATGTGTATGAGAGCCTACCCATTTCCAGATTTTCTTGTTCTCAGTAGACTTACCAAAAAGCTTTACATAACTGACAGTGTGGAAAGGTGCCTGTGACTGTACTAGAGTTAAAATAGTGGATATTTTAACTCAGATGAGTAATATTAAAAAACTAAAAGAACAACCCCAAACCAATTTTTGAAAAGCACGAAATCCACCAGCATTTACTGAAATGTCTTGCTTCTGTTTTCCCACAGTAGTAATTTCTGTGGTCTAGGCAATGATGTTGAACTTGCCCTCTCCATTGCTTGACTCAATACAGGTTGCCAAACAATTGAAAGAGCAGCAAATGGTCATGCGAGGCCACAGAGAAACTTCAATGGTCCATGAACTGAACAGGTGAGCTACACGTTTCACAGGCTGCTTATGCCAAGTGTTGTGGGGAAACACATGGCAAATGTTGCTTTGACTTCCATTCTCTAGATTCTGGAACACATATATTCCTTCAGCTTCAGTGTTATGTGCACAAGATACAGAATATTGTCTCATTAATGGAAGGCTTCTACTGTACAGCATATTCTTGCCTTATAATTAGAGTATGTGCCTTAAATTCTGGAGCTTGTACCTTCCTGTTACACTTTTTCATTTTTATATGACAGCTAGTAACTTCACTACTTGTGTGTCAGTTTGAAGTATTCTTTAACTATCACTTTTAATGTGTTATATCTTGAGTACTGTTTTGATGCAGGCCTTGCTTCTAACAAGTAGTTCCTTAAATCTGCTAGGTACAGAGGTAGGTGGGAATTGGTACCTCTGGGTTTTCTAATGGCAAGGTAGGACCTGTGCACCCTTCATGTTACAGGAGTGTTTTACAGGAGTGTTTTCATAACTTCAGATTTCAGTCAACTACAAGTGGCTTGAGAGCTACTAGCTATAAGATTCATCGTTGTGCTTATTTTCATGGTAGACTTCCTTACCTTCTTTTCATAGCTTAGCATTTTTTTTCCCCACCAGGTTGAGCTTTTTACTTCCTTGTTGTGTACAGGACACTGCACATTCCTTGTCTGGGGTTGCAGACCCACAAGAGAGTATTCTGTCCTTGACTTTATTCCATTGATGTTGTTTTGTTATTAGTTTTTTTTTGGGGGGGGGGGGGAGAGTTACTCATTTTTCCTTTTTTTTTCATAAATTTTGAAGTACACTGTGNACAAGCTGGTTGGATTATCTCCACAATGTTCTTTCTGTTCTTGGTGGGATTGGTTTCCTAGGAAGAAAAATGCCTCTGATTTAGATATTTTACACAGACCCCATATTCCACTGACCTAGTCTATTTGTTAATATCCTGAGCAAACTCTAATGGCAGTTTTTCTGTTCTCACTTTGTGTTTTACAGGTACATCCCTACAGCTGCTGCATTTGGTGGTCTCTGTATCGGTGCTCTCTCAGTGTTGGCAGACTTCCTGGGGGCAATTGGGTCTGGAACTGGAATTTTGCTGGCTGTCACTATCATTTATCAGTACTTTGAAATTTTTGTAAAGGAACAGAGTGAAGTTGGCAGTATGGGAGCTCTTCTTTTCTAAACCTAGCTTCTCATGGACCTGGGAAAGAGGGGAGGAACATTCTCAAATTATAGCCAGTTGGGTGAAAAGAAGTAACATGAACACGATAATGTCATTCTAGAGGAACACACATTTTAATAATGTTTCCAAAGCACATTCCCTTATGTTCAAACTTTTCTAGCATACTGTTTGCATTTTATAAATTGCTGAGGAAAAATGTGCAAAAAATTTTTTAAGAACATTGTTTTTTAATTCTGTGGTAGGGGAATCAGCTTTCTGAATACAGTGTAGTTCAATGACTTTTGACTTCTTATTTGCGCCCCTTTCAAATTTAGTATACCTGAAGCCTTTCCAGGTTTTAATAAATATTTGTTCAATTAATGTTTGGAAGGGATTTTGTTTCATTTAACTTGTTTTTGCAGCTCCTTTGCAGTTGTGGTGAGAAAAATATCTCCCTCTAATACTGAAGTTCCATGATTATTATTGTAAGCACAGTGATCAGCTTTGTGTTTGGAGTTTTTTTCAGGATGGCAGATATGGAAGGCAGTAGTTTCTTTTTAACCAAATGATATCTGTAACTCCAGTTGTTTTGAAATTACTATGCTAGACCTTGTCAGATGTTGAATATTCACTTGACACTGCTGTCAAGTTTCTGTACAAGATAGGAGTATGTTATTTCCCACCACCCCTCCTCCATAAGCAGAAAACTCAGGTTCATCAAGGTTCTGCCAGAGTCTGTGCCTGAGAGTTGCAAATTTGAAACTTGGTCATAGTGGCAGCTTTGTAAAACCTTCCCATTGGTTCTTTGCCATGGGCAATAGCTCTTCTAGTCTGATCACAGCTGAAATAAATGGGTGTTTTGGCTGCTTACATGCAAAACTGCTCATACCCTTTGCTAAAGCTATTTAATTGATAATAAATTCTGATCCTGTAGCAATCAGGATGTTATTTGACTACTCATATCTAGTGAATTTTGAGGCTCATTACCACTAAGGAGAATGAAGAGAATGTTACATTACTTGTCTATTTCTACAGATCTAGATATGAGACCCCTGACAGGTAACTCCTGCCAATTGCTTTTGTGGGAGACTTTTCCATCCTGTCCTCTCATTGACTTGAACAGTGTGTAGAAAAGTACTTTTCCAGAAGGTATTGGGACTCCTCTCTTTTAAGATCACACCTCCAAATTGGAGGATTTACAGTAAAAGGCTTTAATGGACCAGAAAAATACCTAATTCTCCATTTTCATTGAGATTGTCAGTACTAATTGGATGCCTAGGACTAAATGGAAATGTTTGTGTGTGTCTTGTAAATACACTTTTCCTCAATCAGTATTGGACAAGGTGGAAGCTCAACTGAGGAGTTATAATGTTGGAGTGTTTCTCTGCACTGCATGAACATGCCTTCTGTGAGCACTGGTAGCATGTCAGGCTGCAATGTATGAGTTACTGTTTCTGCCTGGAGTGGTGGGACACTGCTATATACACAAGGAGCACAGATGACATCCAGAAGCCCTTGATAACACACTGAGCTCGAATACCACATGGTGAGAAATCTGCAAATATGGAATGAGATGCACCTATCCATAAAAGTAAAACTCCTGGGGTGAGGATCACTGTTGGAAAAGGAACAAAAGTGTTGGGATAAAGTGTCCATGAAATGGTGACTGACTACGAGCCATTTGCTATTACTTCACACTATGTTTGATTTTATTTCATAAAGTACTAATGCCACAGCACAAATTTGATGTGAAATAAAGGACAGCTAAAACAGGACTTGAAAAGCAGAGGGAAGTAGTGTGATGTTTTGGGGATTTTTTAAAAATTGTTTTCCAGGAAGTCTAATCCAAATTTTGTTTTAAAAATAAAAGGTCTCCTCTTTGGGCACACAGCTCTGGCTGGGCTGGAGCTGTACTTGTATTTTTGGTCATATCACCTGTTTGATCTGGTTGCAGTTTAGACCATTAGCTCTTCAGTGTCTAAGCTGCACTTGTTCTATGCATCTGTATTTTTGTTGTCTAGTGGTGAAATCTTTATCTGTTATCAAGCAGCTATGTCCTCAAAGCAGGACCTGCTGATTTTATTATGGATGTTCATAAAAAGAAATAATGCCTAAACAATCTGCTTTGTAACAAAATAAAGGACACCTTTGGAGCTAAGGCTGGGCTTCTGGTGCTTTGAATGCTGCTACAATCTTCAGCTTTGCATCTGAGACTCAGCAGGTGGTCTGGCAAAACAGCTGTTCAGAGAGTCACTGTAAATAAGGGGAAGTTGCTCCAAGGTCGTCTCTCAGCTGGAGGTTGCCAAAAAACCAGAACCTTAACCTTTCCTCTGGGCTTTCCTATTCCAGAAGAGCAGGAATTCAAGAGGAGCTGCACAAATAAATAGGGGGAGAGTGAGGGAATGATGTGTCCGTTTAATTACAATTCTAGTTCCTTATGGGCTCCGTGCGTCCCAGCCCGTGCAGCTCTTACCTACCGCAGGGTGGCCGCGACGTGTTATCACCGGTACAGAAGAGTGCAGAACGTTAGGGGTTGGAAGGGACCTCGAAAGATCATCTAGTCCAACCCCCCTGCCACAGCAGGATCACACAGGAATGCGATCACGCGGGTTTTGAAAGTATCCAGAGGAGGAGACTTCCACAACCTCTATGGGCAGCCTCGTCCAGTGTCCTCCCCCTGAAAAAGTTTCTCCGTACGTTTACCCAAAACCTGCTATGCTCCAGCTTGTACCCATTACCCCGTGTCCTTTCGGGGTGTCATCACCTGTAACGAAGAGCGGTTTCGGGAGCGGTGTGCAGGGTGGTGGGCGGCCGTTGGCATTTCGGAAGCTCCGTCTGGCCGGGAGCGCGTCTCGGGAGGCACTTCCAGCTCCCTGCCTCCGCAAAAGATCACGCTTTGAGCCCGGCCCCCCTGGCTGAGCGGGATGATGCGCAGGTGTTCAAACAATGCCTGCTTGTCGGGGAGGGGTCTGGGCCCCTCTAGCGTCGCCGAGGCTCGCCGGGCGGGTGGCCGGCGTTGGCAGCGCCTGACCGCCTGGTGGCGATGTTGCACCGCGCACCGGGGACCCGCCGTGGAGTCGAACCGCGGGGCGCACCAACCCGAGCGGCTCCGCTTCCCTCCTCTTGGCTACTGCCCCCGTGCAAAATGTGGGGAACAGAGTTCGCTGATATTTATTTGTGTTTCCAAGAAGTGAGTCCTGGATTGAGGCTGTTTGAAACTGAAAGGCTGAAAATCGTGACCTTCTCCTTTTAGAGAGCTTATGATATTTTCTTCTAATATTTACCAAGCATGTAAATATTGAGTCGCTGTTACAGCCACATAGTCCGCTGAATATTGCTACACAATTTAAGCCTAGACCGAGACAGTCTATGGGATTGGAAAGAAGACAAAGAAAGAGGCACTTAAAAACTAAATCAATATTCTAAGCTGGGGACCTAATTAGTCAGCTAGACTTTAAGCTGCTGGTTTATAATATGCTACTGGATGGATATGCTAAATTGAAACTCTTCTGTGGGCCAGGTTCTAGCAATCCTCTGGCTATTGCTAATGTGACGCTAGCCAAGCTGGCAGCGCTTGGCAGTAAGGAAATACCCTGACAATTGGCACCTCCTTTGGCAGTTGTATCAGAAGGACCAGAGGCTGAATGAGCACAGACATGATATACTTTGTCATCATGGAGTGGGCTGTCAAGGTCAGAGATGGAATGCCTGCTCTGAGATATTTCTTGTTGGAGACAGGGCCAGACAATTTTTGAGAAACATGAATACCTGAGAGCTTAAAATAGAGGGCACAAATAAAACAGAACTGTTAGAATAATTATTTTTATATTATATTTAAATTATTTTTTTTACAGCATTTTTATATTGCTTAGGAGAAAATCGGGATACTTGGCACATAAGAAATCCCAGATTCCCCTTATATATTAAGGCTATGGTGGATGTTTCCAAAAATGGTGTGATCACTGTTTGGGCAATATTAGCTATCTGAAGTCTGAGATTAGTATTATCCACTTTAATCTTCAGCATGTCTTTAGCTATTTTATGTTCTTACAGCTTTTATGTTGTCTCTTCTGTATACCTGTGGTGTGAAGCTTTATAAAATAAAAAGGCAGCTCCAGACACACGGGAGCAAGAAACAGCAAGCAGAACATTTTGCATGATTTACTACACAATGTAAGTGAATTTTATTTTTGTTCAAATAGCTTTATCTATTGGCAATGCAAGAAGAAGGATCTGTTGCTGCTGCTGGTTTCCCAAGGGCTGCAGAACTATGCCTAATGTATCTAGAGTAAGGGTTCACTATGACCACAAATGCAGTCATTTATACAATGATTTGGGGTTGCAGAGCTTAGCTGCAGAGTAACTGGTGGGTGTGTGGTGGGAAGCCATAGCTCTGTGAAGGAAGGGAGGGAAGGAGTAATGCAGGAGCCAAGACAATGAGGAGATGTATCCTTGCAGAGCCAGGCTGTGGTGGTGCAGTTTGCCTATACTTCATGTGAGTGCATCTAAGGGTGCTCCTGAGCTCCGGGATTTTGATGACTCCTGACAACAAACTGTAAGTGTATTGTGCTGATGGGCTTGGCGATTAAAATTACAAAGGAGTGGCTGCCTGCTAGATCTCCCTGTTAAGAGAAAGCTCAGAATACCTGTGTGCTATGGAAACAGATGTTTTGTTTAACCACGGTATCCCAGCCTGACTTGATGTTCCTTTTCCATTATGCAAAGTTTTCTTTGTATTCTGCAGATGTAGAAACTTGTAAGATAGGGCAATGTGTTTGTTAAAAGTACTTAAAGAATTAATTTATCTCAAATGTTTATGAATAGAGCTTGAACTTTACGTTATAAGAAGACCATTTTTTAACCTGGCCCCTCTTGCTTTGAGTATGTCTTGAAAGGAGTAGAGATTTACAGAGTGGGGAGTTTAACTTCTTTAGGTAGGTGGAAAAGAGCTGCCTCTTACCTCAGTGCCTCCCATTTCTTAAGCAGTACAGGCTACCAAAAGCAAGCCAACATTTAGAATAAGGCTTATCTAATTTAATGGTGGAATATCATAACACAAGCCAGGGGGTCTAATATGACTTTCTGAAGTTGAGGTAGATTGCTGTCATTTTTATTTAGCTTAAACACTTTTTGTAGCAGATAGCTGGAAGCTTGCATGATCCTTCCAACCAAAATGGTGACAAGGGTATTTCATGTGTGAAAAGAGCCCTAGTTGTAGAGCAAATTATCTAGAAGGGTTTTAATTTTTATGAACTGGGTTCTCAGCTGTTACTTGTATTGCAGGAGTTGCTTGTTTTGTATGAAAGTGACCATTTTGGTGAGCACAGTCTGTAATTACAACAGGAAAGAAATGCTGTAAAGAAGGACAGTACTTGTCCCTGGTCATACAGCAGATCACTGCAGGATTCTTGATTCATACAGCTTCTGTACCCTGCTATCTCTGTACTTGCCTTTTCCACTGATGTTGCCTGTCCTTGAAGCACCAACAAGACATTTTAACTGTAGAAATTCAAATTCAGATCCAAATCTTTAAAACATAACTATGAGCTGCTAATTAATGTAGTACACTTAATCTGTCCTTAATCCCAAAATCAGTGTGTCAACGGTGAGCTCATGCCCCTAGGAAAAAAAGGGTCAGAGAATGAAGTGGTCCATGTGCCAGAATGTTTTTCTTTTCTCTTGCAGAACTGGTGAGAGATCATAACCTTGATGTTATTCCATCCTTGTAGAATATCTCTACTTCTCCAGAGAGTGTTTCCTTTATGTATAGTCCATTAATCGATGGTCAGAACTTTGAGTGCTGGCAGTTCATCAATCTTAACACTTACCTATAAGACAAGACATTACCATTTCTCTATGTTTTTGGTTGTTAAAAATAATTGATATAAAATCAACTCAAATCTGGATCATCTCCCTAAGCAGAGGTGACAGATTAATGCTACTGGGGTTCTAGGGGGTGTTATTGGAGAAATAATCTGAAGGCTGTTACATCCCTAAAACCCAGGAAGATTTATGAGTATAATGCAGTAGAGGATGATCTAGAAATCAGGAGAAAGGATCATTATTTAGACAAACCTCCAGCCCTTAACTGTAAAAAGTAAATGCCTCCATCTTACTTTCTTGTGTTCCACAGAAGGGTCTGTGGTGGGAAGTTCTTGCATGAAATAGGTATATATTAGAACTTCAGTCCCTCTGTGAAAATGTCTCTTGGACTATCCACACTTCACATTTCCCCCTCATAATGTGCTGCACCAAAGGTAGACACACTGAAGAGCAGTCTATGTCTACAAGGATGGGGTACTAGGGAAGGTGGGATTAAATAGGAGAGAACTGAATTTGTTCCTATGGCTGTAGTTTACCAGGGCATCCCTGATATGAACTGAGGTGTAACAAACATCCTCCTGCATTTAAACTGTGAGACTGAGTTGGAAGGGAAGCAAGCTCATGCTTGCCCACTGATGGATGTATCTTGGCTCCTTAGGAGCTCCATTGTGCTCTGGTTCCTGCTTGGCTGGGAGGAGCAGAGGGGACCCTGGGTGACAGGTACCGATATCTGGGTGACAGGTTCTGGATATCTTTTTGTACTGGGAAATTTACATCTGTGTCAAGATGTTCCCTGGTAGTTGAAAAAGTAACTTCTTTGGTCATTCTGCAGTAACAGGAAGATGCTGTTATGAGGGAACTGGCATGGGAAAGTGTGAGCAAGGACACATTCTGTCCCTGCTGCAGAGTTGTTGTGTTACTTTATGACTGGGTTATCAGTAATCTCACTCTGGGTACCTGTTAGATTTCATCTTTCCCATACTAGGATTCATTAAACGCTCTGAACCACTTGTATGGGAAAAGACACTCACAGAGGAGCAGTGCAGTCTATAATGAATCACTTCTATGGATTTTGCACCTCACTCCATTGAGTGTTTCTGTTACTAATAACAATTCCTAAGTTACCTGCTGCCTTGAATGGTGGATAGCATCCTGTTGGCCCTTGGGTTTCCAATGCAATCTGTCTCACAAATTCAGTAAGAAGATGCAACCAGATGAAAACTGCCTGTGCTAAGCACAGCCCTGAGGCATGTTCAGGAGGATAAGGTGGTGTGCACCCTGCTCTCAGAAAGTAGGAGAGTATTGTACTCTTAGCATGTAAGAGCTAAGCACAAGCATATTAAAGGTTAAAGACCTTAAAAAGTAATCTTTTTTCCATGCCCACTTACATTCACCCATGAGTCTGGTGCTTTCCTGTACATACAGGTGCTCCAAGTCAGCACCCCCCAACCTGGAGCCCTCTCAGCAGGTATCTCTGTATCTCTGACCCTGCTTTGTTCCATTACCCAGCAGAGCTATTACTGCAGCAATAAAGTACAGATCTGACAGGGTGGTTTTGCTTTTCTTGTTGTAAATCCTCTGGCAGGAGCCTGATGTGTTTCTTGCCAAATACCTCTGTAAGTGGTAGGAAGACCCAAGGGGTTTCAGGAACAGGATGAATGCCCAGAGAAGTAGGAGCAGAGGTCAGAGATGGCCTTTCTTCACTGCGTACCAGTGCTTTGTACTCACACAGGTGTTTGCTGAAGGCATGAGAGCCTGATTCACAGATTCACAGATATGAGGGGTTGGAAGGGACCTGATGCCCCTGGCTCCCAAGTCAGATGGGGGCACAGAAGCTTTGTGATCTTGTCCAACATTACCTTTTTAAGGGTGTGAGATGAGCTTCATGAAATTTGTTTTCATTTTACAACAGCAAGGGCACTTGACTGTAAAACTGTTTTGCTTGATTTCTGTGTAAAATCTTAGCAATCCCTGGATTAATGTTTTGAATTTATCAGTTTCTCCTATGCACATGTTCCATGGGTCTTCAATTGCCATTTGATGACTGCTTACCTCCTGTACCAGCCTGGGTTGGATTTACCCTGGTTATTAACCTTGGTTGGGATTACCCTGCTCTGATTCTGGGCGAGGGAGGGAGGCGGTTATTTCTGAAGGCAAGTGATGATATGTATGGATACTCCTGACAAGAGGCTGCCTTCTGGATTGGACAAAGCAAATTCATTCTCCGAAAAAATCTATCCAGAAGGACAGGACTCTTTAGGAATATATAGTTATCAGTCTCTCTAATCTTAGGTGCCTATCACCTGTATCCAAGTTGTACAATATAGATGTCCAGAGGGGCTAGAGCCATTCAATAAAGCTGCTGCTATACTTCTTTACATTAATACTGAGCCAGAGCGTATCACTCCTGTGGTCAGTGGTCTGGAAAACTACAGTCAGCTCTAAGAACTGGAAAGCATTTGGTCTAATAAAAGAAGGAATAGACTGAAGCAGAGCTGGGAGTCCTGACAGTCACCACTTGGGACCCAGAAAAAATGTTTCTCTGGTGCTGGGGGATTGGCTTTGGCCTCTGTGGCAGCAGTTGGCTCACTAGTTTCCAGTATTTACCTACATGTTTTTTGGATTGTTGCAGCTCCTATTGTTTGTGATAAAGGTTTGGACAAAAGGTCCATTGATCAGGCAGCTCTTGCTATCCATCTCTGTCTGCCTCCCAAGACAGCCTGTTTGTGGCTGCAGTGACACTGTGAACCCTCCTCACTGCATCAGGCTGGCATAGGGAGGAAAATAGGTGAGATAGCAGCGAGTCTAGACTTGCAGATCCTTTTTCCTTTCTCGCCATGTGAATATGTAAAGCACGGCCTGAATCCGACACTGTGTGTGATGGGCTTGGTGGGCTCGCTCTACATAGATTCAAGGCTGTCGGGGAACTTTATAGGTTTGAATGTGTGCAACATTCAAGCCCAGTGTGGGAAATTATCACAGACAAAGGTGCTGAAATTTATTTAAAAAAAACCCAAAACAGTATTAAAAAAAAAAACACAAAACAAAGGCAACTAAAGAGTGGAGAGGTGCTTTTTTTTTGTTGGTTTTTTTTTTTTTGAAAGCCCTTGAGTTTCTTAGGAAAAGTGAAATATTTCCTGTAGTTGGTGTTTGAGTTAAACTATATCTGCATTTCTATTGATGGAAAATGGTGTTTGGAACAACTAGAGATCATATGGCAAATAGGTGTATTTATTAAATACTTGTTATTTCTTTATGTCATATTCAAAATACAGCCCATGTTAGAAATGAACTTGCATCACATGCAAAGATTCTTGCACTGACTGAGAAATTATATACTTTCATTGCTAAAATAGGAGGGAATAAGATACTGGAAATAAAAATAATCAATATTGCTAATTTGTATGCAGAAAAGAAAGCTTTATCCTGTGGCTCTGAAGTAGAACTTAAATCCAGGCATCATAATGCAGATATATAAGAAACTACTGTTTATATGAACAAGCTGAGGGGAAAAAAAGGATGTGAGATTTCAATATAGATTCATTATAATGAAGTTAGCAGAGTGTAATAATAAGGACTGACAATAAAATTGGGCAGCAATAAAAAGGAACTATATTTACCTGTGGTTATAACTTAAAATAACTCAAATTTAAATACCTATCTTACAGAAAGCTTTTTTTTTTCCCTAGTAATGGAATACAGAAGTAACATTTTCACTTCTGAAAATTAACATGTCTAAAAGGATGTTATCAGGATTTTGTAATAATTTTGTTTTGTTTTTAATTGGGCCTTCCCTGTTTCTGACACCTCCTGTTCCAAACCAGGCTTGGGGATCATCTGGCCAGATCAAGTGACTCAGCCCCACACTTGGTGGTGCAGAAGCTTTATCTGTGCTGGGTCCAGGAAGCTTTGGGAAGTGGGGTGCAAATGGTGCCCACTGAGTGCAGGCAGGAGTCCTGGAGCTGGGAGCAATGCCAAAGCATATCTCCCAACCTGGGTGCCAGGAAGAGCTGCTTTCTGGGTGCAGCCCCCGTGTCTGGTTACAGGTAAGATTGGATTGGTAATGGAGCTTGTGCCTCCCTCTGATCTCTGTAGGCTTTGGACGTATCCAGTTAAGCTGGTCTCATCAGCTGGTCCATTACGTGTGGTAGTCATTAACTTCACCCAGATGGAAAAACTGTCTCGTGTTCTCACTCCAAAGGGAGTCTGCGATGGCTTCCTCTGCACAACGAATGCACACGGTGGTGGCCCTACCTGCTGCTGCTTGCTGACCTTCTGGCTCCTTCCTCCCATCTCCGCTCTGTCCTGCTCTACCGGTCTCTTCTGTCATCTCTTGTTTGCCATCCCTCACATCTGCGTGGCACAGGGCCGGACGTAGGCCCTGCTGACGGCTCTCTCCGAGGTCTCTCAGCATTGATGTGTGCATCGGAAAGATCAAGAAGAGCTCTGACAATGGGGACATTGTGCCCAGGCTTCCAAGAGCCCTGTATCCATGCTGCCTGTCAGCCCACCGGCCAGATAATGCAGGCCTGATACCACAGACATGCAGATGAGGTGTTGGAGAGGCTTTGGTGGGAGGGAATTGTGATGGCTTTAGGATCGTAGGATAATTGAGTGGAACAAAGCTGTTTGAATAAACGATATAAAATGGTGCAGGATCTGAGGTCCCCTGTACACGCTGATTTTGAAAGCATGTAGCTGAGGAAGTCCCTCTAATATAAAATGAATTCTCACTTGAATTCATAACTTCAAGTAAAACCTTTTGCCTGGGGTCTTGGTGGATTTGTTTCTATACTCAATGTACTTTTGCTTTGTTTTGGCTTTTTTTTTTTTTTTTAATTATTGTTCTTTCTTTTCTTTTACTGGCATCAGCCTCCTTGGAAGAACATTGCCAGGGAGCCTGCTGTGTCCTCTTGGGGATCACAGAATGTTAGGGGTTGGAAGGGACCTCAGATCATCTGGTCATCTAGATAATGTAGTCCAACATCCCTGCCAGAGCAGGATCACCTAGACCAAGTCACACAGGAACACATCCAGGCAGGTCTTGAGTGTCTCCAGAGAAGGAGACTCCACAACCTCCCTGGGCAGCCTGTTCCAGAGCTCTGTCACCCTCACTGTGAAAAAGTTTTTCCTTGTGTTGACCCTAAATCTCTTGTGCTCCAACTTACTCCCATTGCCTCTTGTCCTGTTATTGGATGACATTCATGAGAAGAGTCTGGCTCCATCCTCTCTAGACTCACCCTTAACATATTTATAGACATTGATCCTTTTCTTTCTTTTGCTTTCTCCATTTTGCCTTTCTACTCTTCCTCTGTCTTTCCCTTCTCTGTTCTCCTGTAATGCAAAACCTTCTTTCACACACTCCATCTGTCTTCTGCTTCTCCTCTTGCTTCCTCTGGGATTTCATCCACTACAGAGAGTTTATTCCTCCTCTCTGGTTGTGCTTTCTCTTGCTTTTTTGCTAGCATTTTCACATTTCCCTTTTTATCCCCTATTGTCTAGATTTTCTTCTTTCTTTCTCACACTTTATTTTCCTGTTTTAGGGAATTTTATTTCCCATTCTCTTTTTCCTCTTCCTCCAGTGGCTTGACATCCTCCTTTCCAACTTGGGGTCCTTGATTATCAGTGCCTTTCCTTTGGTTCTTTCTGCCATTTCCTTATCCTCTCCAAGTGCTGCGTCTCTGCAATGAGATGGTCCAGCTTCTGGGACAACAAGCTGCAAATAGGTTTGCTGTTTGCTTCACTGTAGACATCCTCTGCTTGGGCTCCACCTCAGCAGCAGCAGAGCAGCAGGCTCTCTGTTCTGTAGCACAGAAACACACTTGTGCTACAGGCATGCAATAGTCCCTTGTGGAGCCATTACCAGAAGCTGGAGACATTGGGTGTTGATTTCCTTGTGGCGTATATCTTCCCTTGCACAACCCCCAGCAGACAGTGCAATACCAAAGAGCAAAGTCAGGGTGTGTGAGAGATCCCTCTATTCATTTAAATGGCATCATCCTCCTGAGCTCACCCAGTCAAGGTGTAAGGTAAGAGTTTGATTGCTGTTATTGTGAGACACTAGGTGATTGGACTGCAGGTATGAATCAAAGGATTTGGATGATGTTTTAGTCCATGTGGGTGGTCTCTCCATAGGCAACAGAAATTGAAGTACTGTGGCCAGGGCAGAGGTACTGTCCAGCATGATGGGCAAATAGTGTGGCACTTGATGTTGAGAACAGGGTTGGCAGCTTTGTACACCCCAAATGGCCAAATAGGATGTGTTGGTCTTCCCACCATCCCTACAAATGAACGTAAGAATTATCTCTGTGAGATCACTGGAAATTATATCTACCTTTCTCCCTGTACTGGTAGAGGTAAGATGGTATCTGCTAGTCTGACCTTCCAGCTTGGAAGAAGTGATGTTCAGCACTACCCAGGCTGGTGGGACATGGGTTTAATTTGGTAGGCACTCTGAACCTTCTGTCTTGATCCAGTCAGACCTCATTATCCAAGAAATGGTATTAATTTACTTGGTGGGAAACTTGGCGCAGATGCAGAGATGTTGCAGTTAGTGATTTAGCTGAGGGAGGTCTTTGCTCTTGTTGGAAGTGAACAATATTCCTGTAGAGCAGTAAGGGTCCTGTGCTGTGAGAGGTACTATGGATCAGCCAGGATCCAACATCATGGCACTGGCAGTCCCACATATCCCACTATCACTTGTCAGATTCAGCCTGATGAAACCCTGTTCCTGACCATTGAAGGCCAGTCTTGGTGGTCCAGAAATACTCCCAACTTTCATTTTTGTTTGAGTTGTATATTTTTCCAGACTTTTCGAGAGTAGATAGCATTGCTGTTTTCATTGAGCCTTCAGATCTCACCCCAGAGATGTCTGCCTCTCAGTGGCAGATGAAATGAAGTAGTTGAAGTGCTACTAGGCTGGGCTGCTGTAAAATATCCTTTATCAAAAATGAGCATTGCAAAGTGTGCTGTAATTCCTGTGACCTCTTTTCCCCTTATTTTTTTCCTGTAGGAATATTTCTCCTCTTTTTTTTTTTTTTTTTTTTTTTTTTTTTTTAGTTTTATTTAAATATCTCTCTTTCCAGACTTTTTATTCCAGCCCCACTGCCTGCAATCCCTGCAGGATGAGGGGAGGAGAGCTGAGTGACAGGCTAATAACCTGCGCCGGCTCTCACTCCAAGCCCAGTGGCAGGTGTCCCAGCACCCCTATTGAATGCCACCATCCAAAAAAAAAAAAAAATTATCAACAATCTTCCTTCAACAATGATTTATTATTGCCATAATTTGCCTTGGTACAATGAGCTGCAGAGCGTATTTCTGCACCCGGCTGACAGGAATTTGATGGTTCCAGGTTCCTATTTTATTTAGTCTTGAGCCTAATATGATTTGGTTACCCTCACCCCCTCCTTCCCATCCTCTCCTCCCTCCTCACCCAACCTTTTCTCATTTTGTTTTGTTTTCTATGAGTGTGTGTTTCGCATAACCCTGGGCTGGCTGACAGCGCTTGTAAAAACCAGAAGTCGATCTTGCAGTGGCTTTTCACCATTAATCAAGCTGCCTGGAATTGGAAAGTAACACTGACAGGCTTTTATCTTGGAGAGAAGGAGGATGGCAGATGTATTTTATGGTGGATGAGCCTTCACGGCTTCTATTAGACTGGGACTTCAGTGGTACAAGGTGGTGGTTTGGGGGAGGAGGGGAGCGAGGGGGAGGAGAAGCCGGGGAGCAGCCTATAGATAAATAGATCCGTCAGTCAGGCGATGTGGAGGTCTCCAGGCGGCCAGCCATTGTAGGTGACAGAAAAGGCAATCAAAGACAAAACAAATCAAAAGGTACATCTTATCAGCAGCAGGCCAGCTGGACTTCCACCGCACTCGGAGGCCCCGCCGAGGGCAGGAGAAATTAATCGTGCTGTCGAGGCCAGAGAAATTGTCGCCGCTGAAGGTCCAAGTTCAGGGGAGCGGAGGTGGCCAACATTAAAGGAGAAGGGAGAGTGGGGGGTGGGAGGAGAGGAGCGAGGAAGCAAGTGCTGCTGTCCTACCACCTCTCTCCCTCCCTCTCTCCCCCGGCCGCCGTGGGCTCCTGACAAGTGCATTCATCGTGCGATGATAGCTCGGCACCTATGATTGGTACCTTTAATAATATAGCCCTCGCTCAGCTGTCACCCTGAAAGAACAATTTTTCCTCCCGCTTTCCTCGATGCAAAGATACATCTGTAATGAGAAGGGTGACAGAAAGTGGGAGCGTGGGGAGCCAAGGAAAGTTTGGAAGAACATTAATCAAAAAGTGAAGCTGGAGGTGATGCCAACTGCTCAACATGCCCGTGCCTCCAGCAGGAAGCCACTTCTGCGTTTGACGCTCCTGTCATGTTCCCTGGCCCACAGCATTTCAGGGTGCCCTCAATGGGGGGAGAGGGTTCCTTTGCCAACCCTTGGAGAGGAGTAACTTTGAAAGTTACCATCCTCCTGCACATCAGAGCTGATCATGGTGGGAGGGACCAGGGAGCAGCCCCTTGCACCGGGGCTATAAACCAGCGTGACTGTGGTGTCTGAAGAGGATTTGCACTGGAGTAAGTGCAAAGGAACAGAGGTCTTTTTTTTGCTTCCTTAGCCTGGAGAAAGATAAAGTTACAAGTCCTGTGAGTTTCCTCCCAGAAGAGACCTAGTTGCTTCCTGCTCTGGGTAATTGTAACTCCATCCTTCTGATCCAGCCAGACTTGATCCCCATTCCATTCCTTAGCAGCACTATTTCCCCAAATGGGGATTTTGCCTTTCAAGGCACAGTGACCTACTGTCCAGGCTTCAGTATGGCTGTCCCCTGGCCCATCATGCTCTTACAGCTCCACCAGCATGAAAGGTGCTTGTGCATTAATCCAAAGCTTCCTCAAAGCCCTGAGTTGCAGACTGAGTCATAGTGTTGCATTGCTCAGAGCTACTGCCCACATGCGCATCAATGCCCAACCCTGGGTCGCTGTGCTTGGGGCCATCACAGGAGGTGTCTGAGGGCTCCCTTTTCAGCCACTCAGCACATCCATGAAATGACCCTCTAAGCAATTATGCCTTTCGGGGTTCAGCTGAGGAGGATTGGTGTGGCATATTCCACCCCCAGTGTAAAAGGGATGCTGGTAGCCCTGTGCCAGCAGGCTGGGGAGAGCAGCAGGCACGTACATCTGTGGGAGGCATGGAGAAGGCTCATGTTTGTGGTATTTAAGGAACATGTCTATTTTAATTCATAGGATAAGCAGCGATGTCCTCAAACATGGTTATCTCCTGTGGTTTTTTAGCAGCTTTCCAGGCTGCCCGACTCCAATCCGACTGCGGTTGTTAGTCCCTCCCAGGGACAAAGCCCTTGGGCTTGAATTCTTTAGCATTAGTGTTTGGCAGTCAGTTCTCTCATTCTGTGTATTCACTCTCTTGTACCTACAATGGATTTGCTAATCTGCATCTGTTTTTGTTTTTATCCTAATAAAAGTGAGGGTTATAAGCAGATCTGGATCAAACAGGTTTGTCTGTAAAAGCTGAGGGTGCCTGTCTCTGTGGCTCGTCTCAAATCCCAGAGGATCAGAAGGAAAGCAGGGAGGGTTAGGCAGCATCTCCAAAAGAAGTAGTTTGTTCTATATGGTTTCCAAAAATTGAGCGGTGATTACTTTCTGCCTTCTCCATGAAAGCGGATAACTTCTGCAGACAGTAGTTGGTGGGTGTGTGAATCATATGACTGGAATAAATGGTAATAAGCTGTGGTGAAAACAACCCGTGAGGTGCATTTTCCTTATCCATACAGAAAAGTTGAACCCAGAATGGACAAACGCAGCTCAGTCAGGGAAGCAGAGCTCTGGTCTCCATGCAGATCTCCTTAGCAAGAGCACACAGAAAAGGAAATGGGTCCTGAGTTCTTGGCTTAGACTGTCCATCCAGGGTCTTTAGAGACATGTGCTTAAAGGATGAACCCTTCACGTATCCTCTGCAAAGATGATACAGATGCAGTTTGCTGGTGCTAAAATGAGAAAATAATTATTTTGTCTGGTAATGCTTTCTGCAGTTGTCAGGCTAGTGTCTCAGTGGCTTGCAGCTGTAAGAACAGGGACTGCTGTAACTTGAATGTTTGAGATTATTTTGAAAATTAAACAATCAAAGCTTGATCTTAACTGAGATCTAGGCTCCTTCTAGAGACCAAGGTGCTTTGGGAAAATGTGAACCTAATATCTGTGTTCCTGAATTTGCACTAATCTTGTCAACCCTAGCATGAGACCATCTATACATCTGAAGGTTGGGGTTTGCAAAGGTTACATTTTTAACTCTAATGTGCCTTTGATCTTTACAACTTAAGAGCCCAAAATAATGGATGCTGGGAAGCTGTTACCAAAGAGAATGACTCATTAAAGAGTAAATCAGGAGTAGAGTTGAGTCTTGAGATGCCAGGACACGACTCCTGAATTGATTTCAGCCATTACTTCTCCAGTGGAGGAATGTGGTATATAAGCAGCACAGGCTTGACTCCATGCTCTCAGAGCTTAACAGGAGCAGTCAGCTCTATCTGCAGTTACTTTGTCTACAGGGGCTTATGAGCTAGGAGATGCCAAACTGGCAACATGGTGATCGCATCCACATCAATGCAACATGGGATGCAAGTTCTTTTCTGGTCCAAACTGTTACACTGACATTACTTTCTAGACTTGACCTGAACACCAATCTTTTGGGGCTAAATAGGTCTTTCAGGGATCCTGTACAAGTGCCCTACATGCTGATGGGGAAGCAGTGACTCATCCCCTGTATGAATGAGCCTCCAAATGACAGTCTTGGGATATGTGATAATGCTGACAGACAACAGTTACAGTGCAGCCTGCATGCTGAGAAGCTGTTCTTTAATACTTTATCACACTGCTTGGGCAGGTGTGCAGAAGGCACTGCCAGGCCCAATGGACTCAGCTAAAAATGGGCAAAATGGCACAAAGTCCATCCTCACTGTCTAGACCCTCAGCAGCATCAGTGCAACAAGCATGGGTTTGTGATGATATAAGTGGAGCCAGAGCTCCATTCATAGTGTAAACCCACTGAATTACAAACCAAAGCAGGTTTCTAAATGCCTTTTTGGCATGTGGTTAATCTCTTGCTAACCTTAACTCTGAAGTATTGCATCAATGAACTATACACTGCATGAAGTCTAACCAGAGAAGTTGTCACCTTGGGCAAGATGCATTTAAACATTAGATGGGGTTATGTTTGCATCATATTTGTGGTTATGGCAGAGCACAGATTTGTTGCAGTATTTTGATTGCTTTTGCAGATGAAATAAAATTGCCCTTTAATCCCATTAAAGAAATTGGGTTATGAGCTGGCTGCTGTAGCACCATTCTGCTAAAGTGATTATGAACAATTTAGTTCTGTCTGCAAACAGCTTAATGAAATGGGGAAACTACTCAAAGTAGTTGCATTTGCAGTGCAGAAATGACTCAGTCTTTGGTCTCTGGCTCTTACCAATAGACAATAAAATTTTTCTGCATCTTAAAACTTCTAAAAGCACTGAAGGTTACAGGATAGCAAGCTCACCTCCACCCTTGCCATGCACTGCCTAGTGTTATTTCTCTGCTCCCCAGGAGCAAGTGGAGCACTTGAACCTTGCATCTCCTGGTAGGACTGAGATCCCCCAGAGTGATTGTCTCTGCTCCTCTCTGGCTCTTGATATAGCAGGAGCTGAAGTGTGTGCAGCATGTTAAATATTATTGCTGTGTTCACAGTTGCCCCACTGCATGTTCTTTATTTCACTCTTGTTTCTTCTCTGCTGGAGGGGAAGCTCCAGGTCTAGGGCACCAGGCACATGCTGGAAATGCTGCTTTTGTCCTTGCTGACACTTGCTTGACAAAGGTCCTTAACAGGTAAATGGTCTTTGCTATTGAGAGCACAGAGCCATCCCCCTTCTCTCTGCTTGCACAATAGCAGCCCCAGCCAAGGAGCCCAACCCAAGCCTGGATGAGGGCAGACCTCCTGCCTGCAACCCCATTATCCCAGAGTATAGGAGCCCATAGCTGGCCTCACTGACCATCTCCCACGCTGCATGAGCTTCGTCTGGAAGCTGAGGCACTAATGTGTTTTAATCACAGCTGCATTCGACAGCCCCAGTGGTTTCCACCTTCTTATGGGAGGCAGGATCCATGTGTGGCTGTGGGATCAGGGGCCATGGTGAGTGGGCAGTAAAATCTCAGGTTGTGCCATTTCCCACTTTTCATTGCAGACCCAGGAATGTGAGTTTTCTTTCTTTGGGAAAGAAAGAGAACACATCAGCTGCAGATGTTGAAAAGTAGACGTGAGAGTGCTCTTTGTTTCCTTGCTGTCCCTGCACCTCTTCCTAGGCTTGGTTCCCAATCTGAAATGTGTTCAAGTTTCTCTTTCTTCTCGTTTGCCTGGATTTACACCAGAAAGCTGTCATAAGATCTGCTGGCAGAGTCATGGGGCTGTTGGTAAGTAGAGAGGGGCAGCAGCAGAGCTGTGGGGCTGGTGCTGGGTTGGAAATGGGAGCTGGAAACCCAGCAGAGCTGTGCAGCCTGCACAGTTACAAGATCAAGTGGGAATCATTAGGTCCTCTCCTCTTTGGAAATCTTTCATTGGCACCCCAGGTGAAGGTTGTTGAAAATGTAATAAAAATGGTGTCTCATTTTTAATGTTCGAAACAAAAATAATGCCTGCTCTTTTCCCTGTCCTTCTTGCCTTATTGAAATCTTTCCACTAAAATTCTGCCACTGTAACCTCACCCACTCCCAGGATATCAATGCTGTCTCTTTGCCTGTTGTTAATGACTCAATTGGGCATGCACAATTAAAATACATGCATTGATGCACAGGCTGCAATGCTATTAAGCAGCAGATGAGATACAGTTGGTGAACTGGGAGCCCAAAGTACATTTATACTCAGCTTCTAGAACTGACACAGCTGAGGATTTGCATTTGTTCCTTTAACAGATATCAAAATTATAGTCGGGAAAAGCTCCTATTTGCTTCTGGGGTCTCTTCAGCTGGATAAGAATGGTGGAGTTTAAAATAAACTTACAGTAATGACTCTCAATTACTAGGCTATCCTCTGCCAAAACAAGAAAAAAGCATCATTACCTTCACCTTTCTGGAGCATTTCCCCCCCTGAGGAATGCTGATCTGTCTCATGCTCTGAGTGTGTGTGTAGGCATCAGCACAGATGAAGGGTTTCCCCTGAGTTTTTTTGCTGGCCCTGCCACAGTGCTGAGGACGAAAGATCCAAAACTGGTCACTGATACACCACCAGCACATCCTCCAGCTGTCCTGCATCCCTAAAGCAACATCTCGAGATGCTCGTCTCATGCCTGCTGGCCCTCATCACTGCCCACACCCTGCTATGAGCTGCTGCACACACCCTGGTGTTTGCTTTATTGGCATCCCAGTTATAAAGAGCAAAGGCCAATGTGTGCAGGGAATTACGGAGTTTTTCTGTTGAGGGCACTGGGACCACCTTTTGAGATGGAAAGTTTTTAAGATGTGGATGATCTTGTGTTTTCTTGACAACAGTGTTCTCACAGCTGGATCAGATTTTCAGAGTATCTTCCTTTTTTTCTCATAGAGGCTAATTGTGTTTTAGATGCTTTTGGCCACATGAAAACTAGAGACATAGCAAATTTTGACCTCAGAATGTATAAAGAGGGGGAATCAACTTTCAGTCATTACCACACCATGGCATCAGCATAAGAAACACGTAGGCTGGATTTATGTGTATCCACTGTCTCAGAGCAGGATCCAAGTGTGGCACTGCTCCACATCGAAAGGAAATCACAGCTTATAATATTCAACTGGTTACTATAACCCCCACCTACCCTAGGTTTAATATTAGAACTATTTTTCACGTTGAAACCGAAATAGTACAAAATATGGGCTTGCTGTAATTGTTGTTAGATTATGTGTCACCCTGATAAGATGTAACAAATATTTTCCTACACAGCAGGGCCCGTTTCCCTGGAAGTAATGGATGGAGAAACTTCTCATGTGTGCAGGCAATCGGTCGTAAAAACTTCGCTTAGAAGATTAATGCATTAAGTGCAGCCTTTGTGGGAAACAGGAAGAAAATAATTAAAATAATGGTTTGTTCTTTCACATTTAATATTAATAACCAAATTTATTTGGTGGGAATGTTCCTTGCTGCATGTGCCTTCCCACTCCAAGGGGCAGCTTTGTGTCAAGTAAGTATTTCTAGGGGTTTTTTTTAAGATCCTTCATCAGTAGCTATTGTATATGGTACAGTGATTCTTCCAACAGATCTATTTTTATCGGTAATATGAAAGCCTATTTTCATGGACGAAGCTTTGACACCAATAAGTCTGCTGGATGTCACTTAATAGGCTAGATAAACATTCACTCACCGTTTAGTGCAGAAGGATTTTCCCTTTGTATCACAGCTTTCTGTT
>VYZU01007742.1:0-46754 GCA_013401355.1 Ceyx cyanopectus
TGCAGATAGTGCATTTCCCTAGATTAACTTCCCTTCTAACTTCTGAGAGATTATTTGGTATGATTAAAAAAAAAATAAAAATCAAATTTACAGTAAAACTCCTTTTCATTTCACTGAGAACAATACTAGATGAGGATCAGGCACACCTGAAAACCATATCCAGAAATAACAACACCTTTTTGAAGATACAGAATGCATTTCTACTGACATAATAGTGGTTCTCATGTGCCCCTCTCACTCCAACCTACTCTCAGGTAGTTGTAGAGAGTGATAGGGTCTCCCCTCAGCCTTCTCTTCTCCTGACTAAACAACCCCAGCCCCCTCAGCCTCTCCTCGAAGGACTCCAGGCCCTTCACAAGCCTCTTTTCTAGACATTCTCCAGCACTTCTATGTTCTTCTTATAGTGAGGGGCCCAGAACTGAATGGAATATTCAAGGTGTGGGCTCATGAGTGCCAAGTACAGGGGGATGATCTCCTCCCTACTTCTGGCCACACTGCTTCTAATACAAGAAGCTGAATGTTTTCTATAGAATGGAAAAAAACTCCATAGTTTTGTTTTCTTTTGTTTCTGTTTTGTTGTTTTTTTTTTGCCTCAGTATCTGTCAAAAAAAGCTGTGTTAAGTTTTCTCAAAATAACCAAGTTTTGCAGCCACATCTTAAGTTTAATCTAGTCAAGGTGTATGAGAAAACTTGCATATGATTTAGTAGTCAAATGCACTTGTTTTAAAAGGAAGAGCAGGTTTAATTGAGCATACAGCTATGTCAGTTTGTCATTCCTGGAGCAGGTAGTGTCTGCAGACTGGGGCTGATAAATTTTGCTCAAGCTGTCTGAATAAATCCTGAATTTTCAGGGGAAGGAAGCCTATCCAGTATTTTTCTGACACCTAAAGATAATGGAAGACATTTTGGATGTGAAATGTATTCAAGCATGGGGAAATGTGTGTGTGAAAATAGTAAAGCTTTATCCCTTTGATTTCTTGATAGTGGAAGTTATCAGTTTATTAGAACAAAAAGAGAAAGGAGAGCAGCCAACTCAGCATTTCAGCTTTGGCCCATGTGATGCAATCATCTCCTGAAGGCAACATCTACAGGGCTGCAAAAATCTAGCTGAGCAGGACAAGCTGCAAAAATCATACCCTCAGTTGTTAAAAACCAAGGATCAAGAACACTCATCAGACAAAGAAGAGATTTGGGGTGAAGAAAGAGAGGGTAATGCATTTGGTGATGTTCTAGTTTAATATCTAAACCAGTGTAATATACTTGTCAATGTAATTGCAGTTGTTTGTCTGATGATCCTATTAACTGCTACAATCTTATTTTTGTTTTGTTTCAGGTAATTTTGGAGTGTGTGCTTTAGGCAGTTATATATGAATTATCAAGGAAATAGGTAGGAGAAATTATAATCTAAACACTCTTTAGACTGTAAGCAGCTATAATAACCTTACACCTTCCTCCTACCTGTTCATGAGCACAGTGTTCACACTGTTAATTGCAAAAGGAGGAGAGGCACAAGATCTCAAGAAAACAACCTGCATTTCTCAGAAAGTCATGCAAGAGAGACTGCTGCACAATAGCTGTTGGATCTAAAAAACCTTGGGGCCCTGTGGTCAACCTGTAGTGAAAGACAAAATTGGCAAGGGAAAGGGTCATGAAGTGTCTTGGAGAGGTGGGCTGGTTTTCTAAGGTTGCTCAGCAGAAGAGCTGGCAAGAGAACAGAATCTGTCTGTACCTCAGCTACCAGGTTTCTGCCCTCTTTGCTTTTTTTTTTGACATATTTCTAGAGTGCTTATCAACATGGGACCTTGGTGCTAGCCACAAACCAAACACCTGTATCACCAAACAGCAAATCATTAAGAGATTTGTGTGTCACATTGAATGCTTGAGTAGAATATTGCAAATACAGAGGACATTATACATCACCAGGAAAAATCAGTTACCTTAGAAATCCCACCAAGACTGTGCTTTTTTAATTTCCTATGAAGGTATTTGCATATTTTAAAATACAATTACAAAATAGCACACTAGGACTTTTACTGTCAAATAAATAACTTATAAGTACAAGGATTTCTTTCCCCCCACCATCACCACCACTCCATTTATCTTTTGCTTAAATCCTTCCTCTCCAGAAATAATACAAATCAAGCCTCTGGGGCCTGTTTATTTAATGGGGATTTATGTCATTTCAAGACAAATGGCATTTGCTGTTTCAGGGAAGCACCTGTATTAATTGTATTTCCTGCTCATGTGTTGCTTTTGTTTGCAATAAAAGAATTCATCTCAGGTGAGTTAACCTTGCTTTTAGAGAGGGCACCTGCAGTTATCTTAGTGCTTATTGTAAATCAAAACATGTTGAGCCTTTAAAGCAGTGAAATAAAGAGGTGCTGACAAGAGGCTATGCCAATAGGATTAGGAGCTTTTCTCACTGCTTGTATTATCAGGATGGAGAATTGAGTCACGTTAAATTACAGGGGGAAGAGATATTCCCAGAAATTCCAGAGATTGGAGATTGACTCACTCCTTCAGTAAGCCTAGGGATAGGAGGGGCATTCTGTGTTTGTCAAGATTAAGAAAAAAAAAAAAAAAGGAAAAAAAAGGCACCTCCCTTTTAGCCTTAGGCATCTATAATTGACCAAGATTTTTCTGCTTGTGATTTGATCTATCCAAACCCTGTTAGAGGCACTTGCCCCCAACTGAGACCAAGGCTGAGGTGAATAAGAATTAGGTGACTCACTCATATATACTATACATGCATTCACATCTATTAGGATAAATGACATGTCATTCAATTTAAGCACAGGCAACTGGAGATTGTCATATTTTGAAAATGACAACTGTTATTTATTTATTGAGAATATTTATACAGGTTTTTCCTAGGTACAGAGAATGTGTTTTTCAGCAGCTCCTGCAACACCAGTGAACCAGGCAATTGCACAAAGGCTAGAAAGGCAATTCTGCAAAGGGAGGGACAAAGCTGGTCTGGGCCAGCAGAGCTAAAATGGAGCCAACAGCACCAAAATCATTAACCTAGCCATTTTCTGTGGTAATTTTAAAATGTACTCATCATAATGCTCTGATCCCTGCTGCTGAAAGCAATGTTAGGTGGCAACAGGCAGTATGATTTAGCCAAGTTTTTAAGAATGAGAAAATAATTTTAAAAAACCTCCAAATACCTCATTTAAATGTCATCAGTTGTGGGAAGCTGGTGAACGTGCAGGTCCCTTTTCCCTTCTTTCCCCTCAACCAGAGTCCTCATGGCTCCCAGAGGCAATTCTCCTTACTCACACTCTGTCTTTGCACAGTATTCCCTGAGCAGCCAGAGGAGAGTGGTCGTGAGGATGACTTTTCACTCCCAACCATCATGTTTTGCTTATTTATGACACCTGTTCATTGCCTTTTTTACCAAGGATGTGTTCTCTGCTGGAAGAGGAATGGATACCATTTCACCAGTGGATGAAAAGTGCATCCATCATTTACAAGGTCCAAAATAATGGGCAGTGTCCATCTCAGAGCTCATGCTTCAGGAACAGGTTACATTCGTGGAAACTCCTGCAAGACTGGGTGTTTGAATCTTCTGTATAACTCTTGGACAATAATCAGTGAAATAAGCCTTAATAAGAAGGGAATACCCCAGGAAGCAGTTCAACTATAGCTTCCTTTTGAGAAGTATTTTTGCCTGCAATGAAGTTTTGAGGAAGGTATATTTGTTAGTATCCTGGAAACACCCTTATTATTTTTTTCTATGATGAACAATGCTTCAACAAAAATATCCTTTTAATATTATTAGTTTCTAATAAGTCATATCTGCTGTCCAGGCCATAAACTGCATCAAATCCTCAAAGAAATTCACAAAATCCTTGAAAACTGGTAATCTTTTTACTATTGGCATAGTTGTCTGGGTATTCTGCCCTTGTGGGGCAGAAAACCCTTCTGGGTATTCTTCCTATTTGTGGCTTCATGATGTGATTTGTTTACCATAGTATCCCTCAGTTGTGATAACACCCTGTGGCAATGTTGTTTCATGATAAAACCATATTTGGATGACATTTAATCACCAGAGATGATAGAAAAACTTTTTGATTTTATACATACAGTCTATATAAATAAAACAGTGAAAAATCAGGAAAAAAAAAAAAGATATAAAAACATATGTACTGAGCATTCCTTTACAGAAAATTGCTTGTATGAGATTCATAGCTTTTTGTAGAAATCCTTGCTGTGGCCTTTCTGTAGATTATGTAGTAAAATCTGTATAACATGGTTAATTAAAGAGTTTATCCAAAGCATCCTAGCTGGAAGTCCTTCAAGGCACAGCTGATCTGAAAACCTCCTGTTTGGCACAAAGCAACCACCTGTCAATATTTCAATTACTGCCCTCCCCGCCTGATCACACCTCAATTGTTTTCCAATAATTATTATAATCATGCACCTTAAGGGCAGCTAGATGCTTCAGGGTTTGAGGTGAGAGGCAAAAGAACTGCAAACCCGCCCAGTCATTTGTCCAGAGCTTTCCTCGGGGCAGCTCCTGATCTGAACAGCTGCTGCTGAGGCACAAATCAACCACAGAGCTGAGCCAAGCCTGGCTAGGATGATGCATCCTGATTTCTGGGGTGGGGTTTTTTTTTGTTGTTGTTCTTGTCAGTCCTAATTTGAGTCCTGCACATGACCAGCAGCTTTCCCTACTGGAAATAATTTCTCTAAATTAAAGGTTGCTGCAGTGTTTCAAGCCTGTCAGAGATCTCTTGCTGGACAGGCTCCTTCAAGAAAATGAGTCAGTTTCTCAAATCTTATCCTCGAGAGCCAGGTTTGCCTTGATGAAAGTGCTGAAAAATCATTTGCCAATGGGGATATTTTTCTCTGATTTCATGTAAATAAACTATTCCAGTTTTGTTTTTATTTTATGGGAATAAATGGCTTGGGTCTATTGTTATTTATGTGGCTTTGTTCTCAGGGAAAAAAAACAACTAAACAAAACAACAAACAAAACCACTGAAAATCTTAACCCACCCTAGTAACACTGCAGAACATCTGAAAACATTCTAGCTGCAATGGAAGCTACTGCAAGGTAACCTAGAAACACTGAATATTTCTAACTCGGTCTCTCATGATTTTGCACTGATTTCATGCCAGTGTAAATTCTTTTAAACAGGCACAACTTCACTTAATCTATTTTGATGTTATAAATATTACTAGGGACAAAATCCTGAAAATCTATTGAAATCTGTTAGGATTTCAATGGGGCTGGAAACACATTTAAGGATAAAAACAATGTGGGACAATATATTGTATATTATTACCCCACTGGTAATTTCTCTCTGTTGTATGTACTTTGCCCTGAGATGTAGTAGCAAAACTCTTCAATTAATCTTTCTCACTGATACCCCAATTCTTTGGTTTGAAAGTTAGCAACATAGTCTTTCTCCACTTTTAGGCAAAAAAACATTTTCAGTGGTGATATTCTTGAAAGAAACTATGCATAAATACCTATCCAGAAACATATGTAGTTGCTGAGTTCAGGAGCTCCATGTTGGCAGACCTGACTATGAGAAAAACACCTTTAATCTGAGTTCTGTTGGCACTGCACAAACAGCACATGATAGTCTATATATTTTTATTTTTTTTATCAATTTATGGGAATTTTTTAAATGCATATCTTTGAAAAAATACATTTATATCAACATCGTATTTATATCAATTGACGTGTGAAATTCTTGTTTCTTTACAGCAATGGTGTAATTTTGTGAAGTGGTGCATTTAGCAGAAGCTGTTTAAGGTTGTACCATTAATTCTTGGAGTTAAAGCATATTACATGGTAAATAGGTTCCAACTCTTGTTGATTTGAAGCCTACAAATAGATCAAGAAGATTTACTGTAATCCACTTGTCATTTATCATAATAGCTTATAATTCACTCCTATTGCTGCCACCTTCCTCCTCTCCCTTGTTACACTTCTTCACCTGACCTCTGCACACCTACTTCTTGTCACTTGAAAGTTTCTCTGAGCTTTTCCTCCTCTCATTTGAGCTCCCTCTAAGCAACACTGCTCTGTTGAGCCATCTTTAGCTCCCCTCTTTTAACACTTCAAATTGGTTCATACTTTGCACTAGTTCTGCTTTCATTAGGGAGCTACTTAAGTGCTCTGCTGAACTTGGTCATCCTTTTGTGCAACACAGTTTAATCTTTTCCCTGCCTCCAGGTCTCCCCTCACTGCTGTGCAGTGATTAGTACTGTTCTCCTCTGATATAGGCTCTTCCAGCAATGTCAATTTTGCAGTTACTTTTCCCATTGAACTCGTGGGAAAAGGTCATTAACTTGTTGTCCAGTCTATTCCTGGTTGCCAATGAACTGTTCCCCACCAACGACTGGTCAAGAATTGCCCTAATGTACAGCTGATAAGCCCCTGCTCCAGGAGCTGCAATCTCTGCACTTGTCCAACACCATCAGGCATAAATGTACACCCAGCAGCAGGATAATGACACAGAGCCACCACCTCAGCTTCCATCAAGATGAGGTTTCAAGGGCTGAAACTAATAGCTATTGCAAAAGCTATCAAAATGACATTAAAACCCACACTATTGCTCTTTCTACTTGGGCCTTTCACACAAGGATCCCAGCACACATTACAGGCACCAAGCCAGGCATTTGCCACTAATGCTGCTTCAGTCTCCAAGGTTTCCACCTGTAATGCCACCCACTCCTCCTACAGCTTGGATTTATTTCCTCAGCTTTTTCCACTACTCCATTTCTTCCAGAGCTTACACACACTTTCTCTCTTCCTGCTGCCTTTGCAATAAAAGTCCTGATTTCTGTTGCTGTTTCTTGGCTTCTCATCCCATGTCTCCACCACAGGGCCTCCTCCACTGGCCACTTACTCCAGCAGCTCTCTGACCACCACCACTGCTCTTTGCAGATGCAGAGAGAGCATCACTCTTCCCACGTCCTTCCCTGGCCAGGCAAGGGAGACTCTTACCCCACTGCAGGCACTGGTGGTCCCTGCTGAGGAGCTCCCATCCCCCTGTGGGTGAGCAGGGGCTGGATGCCTACGCTTGCAGGGAAACCACTTCTCCTGCTATTAAGGGCAAGCAAATTTCCTTCTTTAGTGGAAGCACTGAGATGCTCAGTGGTTCCTATAGCAACTGTATCCAGGTGAAAATTCCTGCCAGAGCTCCCCATCCCCCAGCCTTCTCCTCACCTCTCCTTTCTTTGCAGTGTTTCTTCGTGGTAGGAGGTGAATGAAAGGGATGCTAACCAGGTGAGTTCACTGCCTTGGCTTACCTGCAGGATACCCCAGTTAAGTGCTGTCACTGGGAAGCAGTGCAGAGTGCCCACATGTTGGGGGCAGCAGTTGGGTGGCTCCTTGGCCATCCAGGTATCAGGAAACATGAATGTTCAATAGGCAGGAACTGAGGAAACACCTCCATTTTGTGGAGGGAGAATATCACCTGATTTCTAAGGCTTTGCAAAGGTTTTTAGCTGCCACCTTCATTCTATTGTGCTTATCATCTGGGTCCTGCCCTGTGCTCAACAGCTCTGACAGAGAAATTGTCACCTCTTTCTACAGCAAAATTATAATGGAGCATTACACAAGGGAGTTAAAAAGATTTAGGGGTGCAAGAAAGGAAATTCTCTTGAATAAGTTGCTACAGCATCCGAGAGAGGGAAATACAGACATCACCCTGCTGTGAAGGGAGAATAAGGCTGATCTTGTATGGAGAGCTTCACATGTCTTCAAATAGGGCAAGAAAGAGGTTCCAGAAAACTATAGAGCAGTCAGCCTCACCTCCATCCCTGGAACAACAATGGAGAGGCTCATTCTGGAGGTCATCTCCAGGCACATGGATGAGAGGAAGGTTTTCAGAAGCAGCCAGCATAGATTTACCAAAGGGAACAAAGGTGCCAGCAGATATCCAGTGCAGTGGTGATTGACCTTAGAAGGGCTCCAGCTCTTCTGCAGTGCTGCTCTGTGAGAGTATCACAGCCAGAGGAGGGTCTTCCTGAACTACTGCCAGTGTTTTGTGCTCAAAGCATAGAGCCAGGCTGTGGATTAGGTGCCTCATCTATCACAGAAAGGGACCCTGTGCCAACACACCTCTTACCTCTCATGGGGAGAGAGAGGGAATTGGGTTTTTCTGGGGAGATGTTTCAGGAGGTCTTAATCCAACCTCCAGCTCACAGCAGGGTGAGTTCTGAGATCTGATTAACTTGCTCAGAGCTTTATCTAGACAGACCTTGAACCCCCACCAGGATGTAGACTCCACAGACTCCCTGGGCAACCTGCTTGATTGAAACTCCTTATCAAGGACTTGGAAGGGCCAATCCTTTGACATCTTAAGAGACTCTAAAGGTGTCACAATCTGTGATGTAGTGAGAGAAAATGTCTGATAGGATTCACTGTGTTGCTATCAGGACATAGGTAAAAAGGTGTTACTGACAGCGAGGGATGGAAAAATGTGCAAGGAGTAGAAAGAGACTAAGGGAACCATTCCTAAACCTAGCTCAAAATAATTGAAAGTGGCTCTTTAAAGTGGAAAAAAAAAAGACAGACACCTTTCCTTTGGACTCCTAAAATCTGGTGCTCTAAATCCACAGCTTTCCATTTCATCTCAGAAGGGCAGAGTCCTCTTGCTCTTCCCTGTAAGGGGAAGCATGAAGTGAATTTTTGCTCTTGACTTAGAAAACTGCCAAGAGGAAAAATCTTGATCCAAATCTGTAGAATATGTAAGGGAATTATTCCATGATCTTTAAACTACCTGAAAATAACTCCAAGTCTCTGTTGGCTTGAACTGTGCTGTCAGCTCTCCCCAGGGACTGCCACCCTTGGGGTAATTGCAATGTATTGTATGTTGCTTGACATGCCATGGAAGAGGAGGAGCAATGCAGCTGACAGAGGCTGAGAAGCACAAACCCCAGACAAGGAAAAGGCAGTTCCCATGGCTTTTTTAAGGATCCCAAAAATAAAAGACAGAAAATACTCTGAAAACATCTGAAGATCTGTGGCCTAGCATCTCCAGCCTTTTATTCTGCCATGCTCAGCTCTCTTTTACTTCATTGCACTCCACTGCCAACGTGTCTGCTGCCAACAGTATTGTTTCAATTTTATTTTTAATGGAAAAGATGCTGCAGCAATGGAAACACTGCTCTGAACCTGTTGCTGTCACAAAACAAGGGACAGCAGAGTCATACCATGTCACACCAGGCTCTGCATCCTGACACCAGTTACAATACACACAAAACCAAGAAGCAGTCTCCAGATGAGGTGGGACAAACAAAACAGCAGTAAGTAGATGGTTTGGGAATCTGTTTATTACAACCACTGAACATTCCAGATATGTGCTGACCTTCACACGAGCTGAATGTCCTGTGACAGGTGTGCCCCAAAAGGAGCCAAAGCAACCTTGTCCTCCCTGTCACCAGACACTCTCCAGTGACTTTTGCCAAAATCAGGGCCTTGGGAAAGCAAAAGAGAAGCATCTTTTTCTTAAATAATATTTTTTTTTCTTTTCTTTTTTTTTCTTTTTTTCATGCAGTTTTATGGCTAAGAGAGGAACTATATACAGAGCTCATATTCTGTGATATGACCTTGGGAAGAAATGCAGCTACAGACCCCCTAGCTCTCCCCCAGGGTGGGACTACACGGCTGCATGTGGTGATTGATGGGAGAGGAAGGCTACAAGCTCTCTGCTTTTCTGTGTAGAAAAAATATTCTGGCACCATTTTCTATTTATGTGGGACTACCAAGGGGAGGGTTGGTGAGAGGGGAGAAGGGGGCTCTCTGGAAATGGAAAACAGCAGGAGAGATGGATTTCCTTTGCTATGCTATGCAAATAAAGCAAGCGAACATGACTCTGAAACTGAGCTGATAAATCTGATTCTCATTTCTCAAGAAGTCTCCTTTCTACCCACACAACAATATAGACAAGCATTACAGTAGAGACAATTTGATCTCTGCAAATAAAAATCTTGCTAATTCATTTTTATAACTTGCCTGCCTCCTCACCACCACCAGGATTATTTTACAATTGAATAATGCTTAGAAATTTGCAAATCAATGTAAATAAAATGTAAATTAAAAAATGACAAAATTTCCAAAGCTGGAAACCAGCTGCCACCAGGTTCATTCTACACAGAAGTGGTCAGTAAGAAACACTGTATTGCAAGGAGAAGAAATAACCCAAGCCTTGGATGAGATGTACAGTGCACATTTACTATGTGAACAAGCCATGTGCCTGCTAAAGGAGCAGCAGCATTTGGATTTGGATGCTGGAAGTCTGCCACAGCTTAGGGAAAATGTGTGTGAAATGGCTAGAATCAAAAAAAAAAAGAGCCTTTAATGTACCTCAGCTTTTCAACACATGTTTTTGGCTTCATAGCTGAGTAACTTTATGGACTCTGAAGAATATACATAATCTTTTTGACACGGAGGTAGCAGAGAATGCAAAATTACCATAAGTGCAGCCAAACTTTTGCTGTTTCTGAGTGCTTACCAGTGAACTTTATCTATGCTGCTGGCAACAGGGAGAAGTTTTCTGTGTGGCCAACACCCTGTGTAGGTGTTTGCCCAGTTCAGTTGGTAGCAAAAGTCCCTCTGGCTTTGGAGCCACAGTGCTGGATATTCCTGCACCACCACATGACAACCTCAGCTTCATGAATGCCACATCATCATGGTTTCTCAGTGACTGGCTTTCACTCAGTCCTGGTAGATCAGCAGTGCTTTTTAAGCTTCCAGGTGTCTTTTAACATCACTGTTATCTTTCTTATTCTGTTGTCTTCCATCCAATCTACCTCTTCTGCACTGAAAGTTTTGCTGCTGCTGCATGTCCATGCACCACCACCTGCTGCTGCCAGGAAAATGGGAGAGACTGGAGCTGAAACAGCTGCCAAGTCCAGCAGCCATCACTCCTGATTCACAGGCAAGTGCCAAGCAGATAACTCAAAATTCCTCTTTGGATTCCCTTCCCACCAGGGGAAACTACTGTTGCCTCAGCTGCAGAAAGCAGCTTTCCATCAGGCCTGGCTCTCAGCCAGCATCACAGCCACGTCCCTGAGGGAGCAATGCCTGTCTGCCTGGGGATGCTGCTGGTGTGCTGATGGCAGAGCCCATCACAGCAGCTCCTCAGAGGAAGGGCTGGCTCAGCAACACATATATATATGTGTTATATATATATTATATATATATAACCTTCAGGTTCCATGCAGTCTTAATGAAGGATGTGCCAGTTCAGTGACAAATGCTCTACCTGCAGCCTTGTCAGTTCAGAGCTTAAGAATAACTGACTTATACAATTAGATAACTCCATTTTTCTGTTGAAGGATATGCAAAACATGCTATAGTTGCAATTGTTTTTAGCAAGCAGACTAGGGAAAGCTTTAGTCTTCCAAAATAATTTTAATGGAAATTATTTCAATTCTTCAAGAAATTAAAAGCAATGGAAAAGAATGTTTTCCCCACTGAGTTCATGGATCATACAAAGCTACATGACTTGTGGTTTTGATAACCACAGTCATGCAGTATATTATATCTTTGAAACTACCTAGAATATCTGATATTGCAGGTACTTGGTAAGTACAGCACAAAGGACATATTCTTTGCTCTTCATCTGAAATAGGAAAGCTATTTAGTACTTTGTAAAACATGTTAAATGGAGTTTGCTCTCTCTTGGAGATAGCTATTTTTTTCTTCATTCTGTGCAGGTGGAATGTTTGAAAATTGCATGAGACAGGTAATTTTGGCACTTCAGCTTGGAGTACCAAATGTTAGCAAATCATCCTGAATGGATCTGAAGTTTAAGGCTGCAATGTTATTCTGTGTGACAGTGGATGCATTTTCATTTTCACCTATTTACATATTCACAGTCAGAAATGCATGGCAGTTATTGTGTAAAAGGAGTCTATTTAGGAAGGAAAGGCAGATACCTTTTCTGAAAGCTGTTAGTCAAAGATTGGATATGCACCATGAAGTGCATAATGAAGCTTTACCCAGAAATGTTTGCAGCAGGAAGAGGAGTTGGACAGGTGCAGAGAGACAAACTGGGAAAAAAACCCCAGAGATGGTCAGGTCTTCATGGGGATGACAAGCTACTGTGAGCATGATGCAGCAGAAAAACAAATGTCATGTAGAAAGTGAAATAGGTGATCTCTGCTTCTCAACAATTTCACACTGCATTTACTCAGGAAAGCAATAACCCATTTCAGTGAGTGAAAATCATCCCAGCCACGAGTCCCTTTCTGTCCCTTCCCTCTGTGAAGACATCAGGCCTGGGAAGGAATTAGAATTGCTGGAATATTACAATGTGTGCAACTGAGATGCTATTTTAGGTGGAGGGTTGTGATGGTCGTTAATTCAGTCACACTGGTCTTTCTACTCCTGGTTTCTACACACAACCAGCCCTGCTGCTTTTGGGAACTCCCTGCTGCACTCCTGAGTGAAATCTCCAAGTATTGTCCAAGGCTTGTGCAAGGAGGGCTGGTCTCCACAGCTTGGTGGCTCAGGCATGAAAGGTGGATTGTGACTATGAAGTGACAGGACAGGATCAAAGTTATTTGTATTTTAAAGTTGGAGTTAAGGTTGGAATTAAATCTAAATACAGATTTAATTTTGCTCCCAGTAAATTCTAGTGAGGATGGCAGCACAAGAAAGAAGAGAAAGAAAAATGGGAAGAGGGCTGGAGCACCTTTCCTATGAGGAAAGGCTGAGAGAGTTGGGGTTGATCAGCCTGGAGAAGGCTCCAGGGAGACCTTATTGTGGCTTTTCACTAGTGGTTTTAAACTAAAAGAGGGCAGATTTAGGCTAGATAAAAAAAGATTTTTCACAATGAGGGTGGTGAAACACTGGCTTGCCCAGGGAGCTGGTAGATGCTCCATCCCTGCAAACATTCTGGGTGAGGGTGGATGGGTCTTTGAGCAACTTGATCTGCTTAAAGGTGTCCCTGCTCACTGCAGGGGGGGTGGACTAAACAACCTTTAAAGGTACCTTCCCACCCCAAACCATTTTATAATTCTATTTTTACCAGCTGTATACTTTGTTCTCTAATAAAAGGTCTAGTAAGGATCTCTCCCAGAAGCAAACATGGTGTGTAGAACATCATCAGGCAGCTGGCATGATTCACTTGACTAATTAACCCAGGAGTCTTGTGTGCTAATGTTTCCTAATTAACCCAGCAGTCCTGTTGTCAGCCCTTGGGTGCTAATATTTCATTTCTTCATGGGAAAAGTTTCCTGTGTTTCCTCTGGTGATGTTGCTTGGTGACCTCAGCATCTCCTTTCCAGCATCCAAGGAAGATCACATCCCAGCTCCCCGTGCTGGCTGAAGCCACAGACTCTTCACTCTTCTAGTTAAAAAGTGATCTTGCTTCAGCAAAGTCCCCAGCACTGCCTCTGAAGATTTTACTTAATATCCAGAGCATTAAACAAATCGGTGTGTGTGAGTTTTGGGAGAAAAGGAATTTGAGTTTGAATGCAAAGGCCAGGCCTGGATAAAGCTGAGGTCTGCACTCACACAGAGCCACATCTGTGATAATCAGAGCTCAAAGGGAAGCCTTAACCTCGGGGCTTGATGGAGACCAAAACAATGAAAGGATTTTTTTTTTAGATGTGAAAAGACGGATCAAGAGTTTTACTAAATCCTGGATTGGAAGGAAGGTTGAAAATTGCCTTTGCTCTGAATCTGGGACATTTCAGGCTGAAGCAGGTGTTTTCATTCCCTCTATTTTCAATTCCCATTCCCTCAGATTTTATTTACTTGTTTCTTCAAAGAACATGATAATAACAACAATAAAAAAACCTAAAAAAAAAAACCACCTAAAAAACCCAACAAAAACATCCAGGCTGCAATTGTCTCTAAATGCCTGATTTAAATAATGCATCCATTAATTTTTGCACCAATAAAGGTACAACAGAAAACTACATTATTTTTCAGAATCTCCTTCTCAAAACATTAGTCCATTTGACTAAAATATTCCTCATGTATAAATAAATTTACTCTTGTGCATTAGTGTTTTCAGGCTCCAAGCTTTAATGTCTTATATTAAAATACAAATATTTTTAAAGGTGCAAAATATAAATGCAACTGTATTTAAGTCTTCACTGAAATGAAGCATGGAAAAAAAAAATAGAAGAGTGATTATGGCTTTTCTTCCTGCTGCTTAAATAGAGGACTTTTACCAATTTTAACTGAACATCCTTAATATATACATAGACTATTATGTGTATAGTATGTTTTTACTCTGTAATTGGTTTGTCTGATTACAATGATTACACTAAGTTGGCACAATAGTGTAGCTGCCTGGTGAAAGTACTGCAGAGCTCACAGATATCTGCTCACTGGAGACCACAGTGTGTGTTTGGAAGTCAGAAATTCTGATTTACAAGCATGGCAGCTTTTTAACAATTTAAAAATAAAGCTGACTACTTTCTGAGTGTTCCTTAAAAAGAAATTAAAAGGTTTTTCCTATGGATTGCAATATTTCCTTTGTCAAATGTTAAGAGCCTGTGTTATCTCCTGTATGGGCCAAATCCAAGAAAGGTTATTTCAAAACACATTAAAGAAATCAGTCTTTGCTCTCTACATGTAAAATGGAAAGTGTTTAACACAATGGAACTTCTCTGTGATCTGGACAGAGCATTACAATGGTAATTTCCTTTACCAAAGCTGTGGTCCTTCAGAGAGAGGTTTTGCTGCCCAGATTTAGGTGTGCACTCACACAAGTGGCACCAGAACAAGAGGTGAGTTCACACCAATAGTGCCTACCACCTGTGCCAGGAGCAAACCTCTGTCCTTGGACATCTTTTTTGCACACTGATGCAAACACCTGCCTGCAGCTGAACATCACCAACCTGGGGATGCCTTGTGAGCAGAAGGGAAGCAGTGCCTGGAGGGGTCACTTGCTGGAACAGCCTGACTGGGAGGAGCATCCCTCCAGCCAAAGTTTCCTCACAGGGATGCAGCAATAGCACTGCTGGCAGGTAGTGTCTGATTTTGAGGGGAGAAATTGTCACGGGGGGAGCATTTTTGCCTTCACATGAGGATGTCTCCATGGTGCAAGCTGGTGACTTTTATAGCTATGCTGAACAACGAGCAACTGTGAGCATCAGAGGAACTTCAGCATCATCTCTGTAGTGAGCACTGTGACTGCTGATTGCTCTTACTGAGACTTCAAGTGATTGGAGAAACTGCCCAACATTCATGAAAGGTGTTGAACCTCTTCAACTTGCTGCTGGAAAATCTTGAAAACAAATATATGTTTCGTTTGGGAGGGGATGGAGTGAGTAAAATATTGCATTGGTAGGTTTGGAAATAGGTGTGAGGAAAGGAAAAGGTGTTATTGTAGAAACAGCAAGAGAGGTGTGGAAATGCTAAAGAGGTAAAAATCACAACAGCCACTAAGCTGAACAGGCTCAGAAATGTTGAATTCAAGCTGGGACAATCTCAGAGAAAAGGATCTTGGGGAATCCTTTCCACAAAAGAAATCCTCAGCTGCACTTTTCCCCTTTAACCCATCCACATTTCCATACTGCCATTCTTGCATCTTGGTCTAGGTGCCCCTGCTCTGGCAGGGGGTTGGACTAGATGATCTTCTAAGTCCCTTCCAACCCCTGACATTCAGTGATTCTGTGATCCAGTCTATGTTACTGAAGCTGAAACAGAGTGTCTTGCTTCATCCTAACCTTGTCACTCAGAAGATCATTTTCTTCTTCCTTCTGCCTTCCCTCAAACATCCATTATTTGTGCTGTTTCACCAGTGGCCATCACAACCCACTCCATCCTTTCATGCAGCATCTGCTGTGCTTTGTTTCTGTCTCACCAAGAGCCTCAGGGCAGGAGGGCCATCTCTGATGTGTTTGTAAAAGCCCCACACATGCCTGGTGTGGCAGAAAGCTGCTGCAGTGTGTGTTTTCTCAATAAACAATGTCACCTGCAAGCCACAAATACCTGTAGAACATCAAAGCTATTTTTAAAAAGAACAGCAATTTCTAAATATGTCATTGCAACTGCAAGAAAGAAGCCTATTTATAACTGTTATATATATATATTCTGTTTAAGATGACTCACACAGCTTTTGAAGCTCCATCAAGATGCAGTCATCTCTACCCATCAGTTTTAATTAATCTTTTAACTATTGTAATACCTCTAAGGATAACCCCATGCCAGACCCTCTTCATGGTACAGACAGCAAGCACCTGGTAAGAGGCAAAGTCAGTCTCTAATGAAGCCAGCTTCAGTCTAGTGATGCCTAGAAATGACATCCTGGGAATGATTTACAGTACCAATGTAATTTTACCTATGCTCACAGGCCAAAAAACAATATTTTGCTCTCTAATGGGCTCTGAACAGACTGAAGAGACTGAAACAGACTGCAAAACTGAGAGCTCAGATGTGTCCCTGTGGCAGGAGAGGCAGGGGACTGAACTCAATACCTGTGGGATGAAATCCACTTTGTACTGCACCCTCTGAATTTTTAATATTCAATTATTTTTTTTTAATATTCAAATGTTCTTGGGTCTCAGTTCTGCCAGTTTATGCACCACCTCACACTCATCTGCTCAGAGGGCACCACAGACAGCTTGGGAAAACAGGAGGAAAGCTAATATCTTAAATACCTCAGAGTGAGATTGATCAAACCCTTCTGCTGGAGCTTACACCTCTTTGTGTCTTTCTGACCCAAACCAGTTGTTTTTGGTGTGAGGAAGCAGTAGTGAGCTGAGCACAGACAGAATCACCACACCTTTGTTTTCTGGATTTGCTGGTACCACTTAACCACCCAAATGCTGTCCCCAGGGGAGAAGTGGCTGTAGAGCATCAGTTCATTACCCAAGTCTTGACAAACAAGGTCCCAACATTACTGCCAGATGGACAGCACTGGGCAACTTGTCCTTCTAATCTTTATGGATGTCAGAGGTTTGCTGCATTCTGTTCAGCCACTGAAAATGCCCCAAGAAAGGGAAACACAGCCCCTCACCCACCCTCCCCAGCTGCCCTATCTTGCCTTTTACATTTCACAGACTACCAGCTCCCTGGGGAAGGAAGTGCTTCTATTTTGCTTGTGGCAGGAGGAACCCCAGGCCAGTGGCTGCTGCATTGGGAGGGCTGGTTTTGCACCCCCAGTGAGCTGCCTCCATCAGGTGCAATGTAACTCCAGACCAGTGCCTGTTCCTATTCATTAAAAGCCTTGAGCTCACTGCAGAAGAGATGAAAAGGGCTGGTCATTACCCATCACGTGGGACCCATTCACTTGCTGATGGGCTGGTTTTCATCTCCTTGCCCTGCCTGCAGGCAAGCATCCTCCAATACCCTAATCTGCTTTTTTCATTCACCATTTATTTTCCTGGGGGCCTTGTCAATGGTGGCTCTGTTCCCTCCCCATGCCTTCCAGCACTGGAGATTCAGAAGCAATGAAAGGTTCCAGCTCACACTAACAAATTCCAGAAAGTCTGAGCATTTATTAATCCAGCATAGGAAGGATTTGAGAAAAACACAATATACTGAGTTGTGGAGCATGGACACATCCTGGAAATATGCAAAGGTGAACTGAAAGGGTAGGTGGGGAGCATTTGGAAGCCCATTAAATGAGGGCTTATCATCCAATTTATGGAAATCACTTCAAATGCCTTCATTTATTAAAAGTATTAAGCTGCATTGCTGTTTGCCTTTGCTCTCCTGATTGAGTTGCTAATCTCTAAGACAACTGTTGAAATTAATTCAAAATTAATGTTCCTGTGTAATTACTTAATCTCACATTCACTGCCCTTAGCTCTCAGCTGACAAAAGATCTCACCCACTGCATGTAAGAGGCTGGAATACTGACTGTGATTTAAAAACGGGTGCTAAATTACAGTTTGCAAATATTTTACATTTCTATCACACACTTCATCTTGAAGGATCTCGGTGTGTTTGAAATGTTACATAACATTCATTCTTCAGTAAAATTCCATCACAAAAACTTTCTGGGAATCAATCTTCTTTCTTCCCTGCATGCCTTGGAATTAAATCAAATTTAGCTGTATTATTATGCAAAACCAAAATCATACCTGAATTAAAAGACTAATATTAGGGCTGTAAAGTCAGACACTGAAAAGATAGGAAATGCTGGAACTAATTCTGTGCAATATAAATTCCTTTTCCAACAAATACACATTCTCATAGTCTTTCTTTTTATGGTTGTATATTTTCCTATATTCACCCCCTCCCTCAGGGGATGTATTAGTCCTTGTTAGTGTTGAAAAAAATAAGACAAGAAAATAAGGTTCAAGAAAAAAAATCTAGCAGGGGAAGGTAGCAACTTGTGGAGTCTTTTACTCATTCCTTACAAAAGCTGTAAAGGTTGTTATGTGTGTTCCTCCTTTTCTGGGTGGCTGATTTGATACCCCATAAATCCTGATGGGCAGAAATGCTGAATATGCACAGCAGTAACTGAAGCTAAAGAAACATTTGAACATGCTGTGCATTTTATGGACTACTGAGTCCAGTGAAGTGTGGGGTCCTGGGGTCTCACACCAAACACATTTCCAAGAAGGGAAAACACTACTCCATCTCCCAGGGATGGTGGAAGAGCACTCAGGCTGCTGTGATACCAACACAAACTCACTCCTGTGCAGCACAGTGTGGCCACAGTGCAGTTAGTGTGGAATGGGACACATCTGGAGCAGAAAGTGTCCAGGGAGGCTGTTCTTGCTGCTGTGCCAAACAGAGAGAGGCAGGAACCTGATGGGAAACCAGCAAGGGCTCTTCTGAGACAGAGATGAAGTGAAGACTTCTTTAATCCAGCTTGCTAACCATTTTGAGCACTTACCTGGGACTTGGCATTTCTTCTTACATGCCTATAAAGGATCAAGGGAGAGTCAGCAACAAATGCATTAGCAATCAGGGACCCTTCAGAGCTTTCTTCTGAGTTAGCTGAGCATCCTCCACACCTAGCCCAGAGCCAGTCATCCTTCCTGCTGCAAACCACCTCAGTCTTCCCCTAGAGAGGAGACACATGCCAGATAGCCCAGCAGCATTCAGATAACACTCTGTCCAAGAGTCTGATGGTTCAGGGAAGGGCTAGTGAGGAAGTCTGGTCCCCACAGGGCAGTGTCAACCTCTTTGTGACTTGATTCTGCTTCCCACATGGAACAGAGACTACCCCGTAGCACACCCCCCATCACTGCATGTTGTCCTACTTTTCTAACTAGAAAGCCCAACCTCTCATGTTTCCATCTTCACCAAACCTTCCTCTCCACCCTGTTCCCACCCTTGCCAGGCTCCAAGTCTTTCCCCATCCCTGTCTTCTCTCAGCGTGCATCCTCACAGCTCCACAGCATTCCTAGCCCCACACTTCGTGCATTCCTCAGCTAACAGAAACACACTGGAACATCTGGAAGAAAGTCCTCCAAAGAAAACCTTCCAGCTTGGCCAATCTCAAAAACTCAATTCTCCAAGCACATGTGAAGATCAGTATTTAGCTGTATAGTAGCTAATTAGGGTGATTTGATAGTGACTTGCTCTGGTGACATCCCAGCCAACCACCTCACATTAGAAAGCTTAAGAGGAACCATAGCCACAAAAACTTGAGGGGAAAAAACAGAGTAAATTACAGGCTATCAGCCCCTGGGAAATGCTTTATTTTGCAATAAGCTACATTCTCAGAGCAGTTTGCACAGGGCTTGTTTACTCCTTTAGAATGCAGGTGGCATTCTATGACCCTATTATCAAACCAACCTTCCAAGCAGACTGCTGAGGGGTTTTTTCCAGCTGGGGGTTTGACATCATGTGCTAGCAGCTGAAGCAGGAGTGCAGGCACCAGCCTGCCTCATCCCAGGCTTCCCTTCCAACTCCATGTTTGGGAAGAAAGTGGAAAGACACTACCACAAGATAACTGCAACTCACCAAGCACTAAGATTTCTCAAGGCAAAGCTGCTTTTCCACCTCCCAAGGCTTCCTCCTGCTGCTTTAGCCAGGTTTGCAGAATCCTGTAACAGAAAGCAGATGTCCCCCCCAAAGACTGCACCAGACTTCTCCACAATTCTTCTGTAGCCTTGGCCATTCTCCACACTCAACTCCCCAATTATTAACAACACCAACAATTCCAGAACTGTGCTGAACAGACTTTTTTTTCCTCAAAGGTCCAACACAAACCTGAGGATGTTTGCATTGCTATTTGCCACTCAGCACCCACACTTTTCATTTGTTTGTCAAAATTTATCTCCAGGACTTTGGATTCTCCTGACTCAGGCTGCATGTGCCACACATTTCAGTCTGAGCAAGTCAATTCCTTGAATTATAGCATGATACTCAGGTATTTGGTTAACAAGGTTAAAGCATTTTACAGCATGTCAATCAACCAATGTTTTATTCTGAAAGCTCACTTTAAATAACAATTACATCTGATTCTCCACAGTGAACTGCAGAAAAAAGCAACCAGCCACTTCAAATTCCATGAGGACACAACCATCTTTGCCCCTTGTATTTAAAAAGTGATGTTAATTTGCACTCATGGCCTACACTTCCACCACCATGGCATCTCCATCTCTGCACACAGCAGCTTGAACAGCTCCTCTGGGGAGGACTGGTGGAATTGGGAATAGGTTTTGTAATTTCCACCTTGTTTTCTAGTTCAGAGAGTAATCAAATCCAGTCACTACTGTCCATTAAACAAGCCCATTAGGAAATCTTGAGACAAAATAAGCTTTATGACTCCCCAACACTCCTTTCTCTCTCTGCTGCATTTTAATTGGAATACACAAGTATTTGATTTCTTTTTGAAATCTCCACATCCCTTATGACAGAAACATTCCCTAGTTTTTATTCTGGGACTGGTTATTGAGTTCCCTGTGACAATACCATCAGCCACTGAGCCAGTATTTGCAGTGTTCTTGGCTCCTCCATGAAATCTGTCATTTCAGAACTGAAATACAAGTTACCAGGTTAGCAGAGGCTGAACATCTGACTAGGCTAAGATTAAAAACTTTATTTTCCATACAAAACAATAATAAATCCAAGCAGGTAATGAAGTAAGTGTCTCCTCATTTTCCACCTTTTCTTCTTTTCTCAATAGAGTCTCTCCACAGTTCAATGGTTTACTCTGTATTCAGAAAAAAAAACCAACTATGATGTTTCCATCTTGTAGCCATGTTTTTCTAATTCAGCTCTGTATAGAAAAAAAAAGATAAATACCTTAAAAGATGCAAATATTGTCAGATTTGATGGTTAAAATGATACATACTGCACAATATACAGTCATTTTAGAAATAATATGAACATTTCATACTGGCTTTAGGTTCATACAGAATCACAGAAATTAGGGGCTGGAAGGGACCTAGAAGATCATCTAGTCCAATTTTAATCTTAACCTCACCTACTCTACAGTTCAAGTTCTTAATATCTTAGATTACTACAAGTCATTTCCAAGTGAAAAATCCAAGTATTTGTTTTAATAATGGGTGATGTCCTCTAACCCATCACAGCTGGAGTGCAACTACTAAGCAGCACCTCAGACACATGTCCACAAACAAAAAAACCCACAAAATATTCTCTGTACCAGCTGTTCAAGACTTCCTGAAACCAAATGGGCTCACTAATCTAAGTGATTTACACATATGTACTTCAAAAAGAATTTATACTTTTTTTCTCTTTGATTTTTTTTTTAAATAAAAATATCAGAATTCTCTATTTATATCTTTCCAGTGAACAATTAGGGAGAAGTATTGCTTTGTTCCCCTTAGCTGTGACCAAGACAAGTCAGCTGTCATTACCACCCCTGCCCAGTCCCCACTTGGCTTCTCACCTGCCTCCAAACTACAGCCAGCCCTAGCAAACATTTATGTGGATATGAAAAACCACCATGCCAGGTTAGTTTACATACACACTAGTGTGATTTTAGACATGGAGCACTGCACTGCTTAAACTATATAGTGCATAAACTATGTTTATCTAGAATGAGGCTTCAATGTTTAGGTAGAATTAAGCTAACCCTTGAAAGATTTGTTTCACTATGGGTCAAATTTTCCAATATTACAGCTTAAATGCTTTTCAGTCTTACAAAAAATAATACCAACAGACTATTTTTTGTTACCTTTGACATAAGGGATCAATTTCACCTAAGCTCAACACAAGAGACAGCCCAGGAACTGTTCAACCAGGCTGGGATTTTTTATGACAAATTGTGCCTCACACAACATACTGAGGGATTAACTAACCTGTGACTTTGTATTGATGCTGGGAACAATTTAAATTATAATTATGCATCCATAAAAGATTAACTGGAACTACAAGTGACAAAGAAAGAGGATTAAATAACTGGATTAGAGGTGCTCAAATTGCTCACATATTTCAAAGCACACAATGAACAATTACTTTGCTAGTGTTGGTCCTTAACAGCAGGCTCACCAAGCACAAGAAAAGAACTTCAGCACTAATATAGCTCAGTGATCTCTAGATAATGTGTCCATTTGGACAAAGAAATGACAAATTGTCATAGCATATTTTGCCTAACTCATAGCACAGAAGAGAATCTCAGATCCCTTTTTATTTAGTGCAATTCTGAACTTTCTACATGCAGAAAAGTCCTCAGAAAATGATTTATTGATGTAAAACTCAAAAAGTGTCAACTCACAACTTGAAGAGATCTTTGTACTGTTTCACTTGGGTAAAACAGCAAACACTTGAACACACTGGGGAGTTTAGGCACATTTCAGTGCTCACAGTACAATTATTAAAAGATTAAATGCTGATCAGTACTTCAGTGTGCTGTAATCCCTTCAATCTGGTTCTGAAAAGCTCTAGACAGAAAAGCACAAAGCAGAGCTTTCACTTACTTTCAGATCTCTATTTTTTTAAAGGAAGATTGCAAAATGTCAGGTATTAACAACACCACTCAAAACATTCTACTCATCTTCTAGAGAAGCAAATTAAAAACCAAATTACCTTAACTGATTAGAGAAATCATCTTCTACATTGTCATCATCCCAATTGTCCTCCCAAACATGGGCATCTTCATCTTCATCTAAACCAGTCCAATCTAAAGACAAAAAAAAAAAAACAGGTATAAATACTTTATGCTGCATTGCTCTGGCACTGGGTTTTATTGAGATTAGCTCAGCATTTGGGCAACTCAGACTCCTCCTGGTAACAAATTTCTCTCTAACAGAAGTCAAGATCATAATTTAATGTTCCCAAGACAAAAAAGCACAGAAAGATTTGAAATAAACACTTAATTTCTTGAATGATAATGAAAATGCAACTTGGTAAAAACTTAGTGAAAAGTTGCATTTCATTTTCACATCATGGCTTGCAGGATTACACACTGGTGAGATTCTGCATACAACTGGAAAGAGAAATAAAAAGAAATAAATATTGACCACTTGACTCCTAAAAGCTCAACAAAATGTGTGCAATTCCAGTTTGTATTAAACTGCTTTTTTTTGCTGGATGTTGACTTTTTTTAATCAGAAAATGCTTCTGCCAAAACACCCCCACACAGATCAGATGCAGCCACTCTGTGGATAAATGCCAAAAAATAGATCTGTGAAGCAAAGGCAAATTGAGAGGCATCTGCAACTGCAGTTGCAACCCATAATCAGCTACTTCTGGGCTCTCAAAACAGCAGAAGCTGCTTCCTTATAGAGGCAAGACAGTAAATGTTCATTTGCTAATCTAATCTCTATTTTTCCTCTAATAATCTGGCACATCTCCCTTGACAAATTACTCATCAGCCACTTAATGCTTCCTTTAAAAGTGAAAAATTCAGATTGAACTAACTAGCTAGTTTAGAAACATAAAAAAAATAAAAATAAAATAAAAGCCAACCAGCAAGGCTCAGAATCACTGTGTAAATCCAAGTCAGCTCACTTCACTGGGGAACAATTTCAGAGCATCTTTGAGGAGTAAGGCCCAGAGTAACATCATGATGAAGTATGAGAAACAAACACGTAGTAGGTTAGAAGGTTAAAAAATAATTCACTGTGAGCAACTCAATTTATAAGAATGGAGGTTAGCCCTTGCATTTTCTTCTCCTTTTTCTAACACTGACAGGCAATAAAATTAGTATTTGACATTAACCAGGACAGGAAAATTCATTTCTAACTGATTAAATACACAGATGTAGGAGGCATTACAATTAAGCTTCCCAAAAAGAAAAGAAAAGCTCAGAAGACCTTAAAAAGAATATAATGTCAGCATTATCTGGGATTGAAAGTATTAAGTCCATCTGAGAGCCTACTACCATTAAGTATTATTAATAGACACCAAAATGACAAAATCAATTCTGATGAACTTGACATGGCTGGACTGATTTTAAAAAAATATTTTAATAGACTGAACACTAATTGCCACATTTTGCACTTGGCAAAAAGAAAACACACCACATTTTTTTAAAGGATAAAAAGCCTAAAATAATATAATTTTACATTCTGAAAAGCAATGTACAAAAAGCTGGCAAGGGACCAATTTGCATACCCTGGAATCTATCATGCTTTACTTCTGCTGTCTCCAAATGAAATGTCCTATAAAAACAGGACACATCTGATTTCAATATCTCACCTTGATACATTATTTGAAGAAAAACTTTAAATATTAATAAAAGAAATTCCCCCAAAGCCCATGCTTTTATCCCTTAGCTAAGCTGACATTATCTTATTTGCTTTGGAGAAAAACTGGGTAACAAAACACAACTTTTTCTGCAGCACAGAAGTGGCGTTTTGATTTTCAGAACAATTTGGCATGGGTTTGAGCATAGTTATCATGTTTTTTCTTAAGTACTGAAGGCAACATTTGAATTAGCCTGAACATTATCACATCTCAAAACTATTCACTTGAAGATATATGAGCAAGAAGCCTGATTGTGGTCACTCTTTATTTAATAAATCACTGTTCTGCCCAGAAAATTTGCACAGTACTTGGTTTTAGCCCCACAACTAGATTCAAGGGGAATTAATTTCACCTTCTGTAGCAGCAGTTCACTACTCTGAATAAGAAAAAAACTTTTAAACCTATTTAGGAAACATATATGAAAAAGCAAAGCTGCTCTTCTCACTTTAGTTTAGCTGCCATTTCAACAACTCTTTCTGTGAGTACAAAAAAAAATATTATACTACTTAAGACCACCTAAGGCCTGTAATAATTAAAACATTATAGAGAAAAATGAAAACATAGAACCAACAAAATCAACTCTGACCTCTCATGGTATATATGATTTCTTGTTCCCCACAGCTTAAGACAATCCCCAGAATTAAGTGCACAGAGGAAAAAAATCCCATATCCTACTAAAGATCTTTTCACAGTTATATATTTAAAAGCACACTGAGCTGTTGCACTGAACGCCAGATTTTCCCATTCAATGCATTTGTCCCCACGAAAAGCAAACCAACACGTGTGTACTTCAAAAGGTAAAAAGATTTCGAATAACTAGAGAGCAAATTAATTCCTTCCAACACTTCTCAGTTTCCAGCCTCCATCCCTCGTCGCTCCAGCGATTCCAACCGCGGGAGCTGAGCTGGCGCCAGTTTCCCCGCGCTCATCCCCGGTTCCCTGGCACTATGACACAGCAGTTGATGGGTAATGTGGGCAAGGCAGCGAATCCAGCACAGCTGAGCACCGACAGCACCGCCGAAGCCTCCCCTCCACCCCGACGGGGCTGCAGCCCCATGACTCTGAGCCCAGGCTCCCCGCGTCGCTGCGGAGACGGCTCCCAAGGCCAGGCAGACCCTGAGGGCTGCTCTGGGGCAGAGATCCGCTAGCAAACGGCGCCTGGGGCCCGCTGCCGCCCGCCGGAGGCCGCGCCTTCCTTCCCTTCCCCGGCCCGACCTAGGCCGCGGCCTACCGGAGGAACGGAGCCGCGGCCTAACCGGAGAACGGGGCCGTCCCCCCTCGCTGCCTCTCCCGCCACCCCACCCGGGTACCTTCGGCCGGAAACTCCTCAAATTCATCGTCCTCCTCCAAAAGCCCAAGGTCCACCGGCTGCTTTTTCTCCGACATGCTCGGCCCGCCGTCCCAGCAGCGCGTCCTCGGCCCGCGGAGACTGCTGGGATCCCGGCAACCTCCGCGCCTGGGCCCGCCCACCTCAGGCCCGGCCCGCCCCTAACGCACTCCTTCTCCCCGCCCTGCTTCCTCTTATCCCGCCCTGCTTCCCCCTGCCCCGCCCTTCTTCCCTTTACCCCGCCCTTCTCCCCCCGCCCCGCCCTGCTTCCCCCTGCCCGCCTCCTCCCGGCTTTCCGCCGGCCCGACCCGCCCCGCATCCCCCGCCTCTCGCTGGCGTGGCCCCGGGAAGGCTTTCCTGCCGCCTCCCGCCCGCTGACCTTGACTGCCTGCCGGTCTCCCCGCCACCCCGGAGGGATGCAGATGAGGGAGCAGGTGCCGCTGGGTGGGCAGAGAAGAGTCCATCGGCCGGGGTTGTGCTGCTCCCGCTCCCGCTCCCGCTCCCGCTCCCCCTCCCCCTCCCCTCTCCCCTNTGTTCTGAAAAAATCTGCCTGTTGCAACAATTGACCAAATTAAACCAGCCACCGCTGCTACTGAGCGCATCTCTTTGTTTTCTTTCATTGTTTGTTTATATTCAGGCGAAACCTGTCCATATCAGCCCTTCTGATCTCTAAACTGCGGTGTTGTGTTTGGTTTGGTTGTTTCGTTCTGGCATTTTAACATCGTTTCAAAACCTGCATCTAATTCACAGTTTTTTCAGTTCCTTGTCTCATCAGAGAAACGAGGAAACAGCTTTAAAAGTTAAAAGTTTGAAAGACTAAGATGTTAATCACACAATCACAAGGTTAGGGGTTGGAAGGGAGCTAGAAGATCATCTAGTCCAACCCCCTGCCAGAGCAGGGGCACCTAGACCAAGTCAATTAGGATATTAACATAGAAATGCCTTGTTTTTTAACTATTCCAAAACTATTCAGTGCACTTAATTCCAGATTCTGTGGATGATTTAAACAGCAGCAAAGTTCAAAGCTTACTCGCCTGAACAAGTTTGTGCATGTGGCAGCTCCTATGGCTTCTCTCTCAGCCATCCCCTTGGAAAGCACTGCCAGTTTGTTGGAGCGTTTGGCTTTTTCCTCCCTCACTCTGTGAGAAGCTGATTCCCAAGCCAATGACTTTCACAGCCGGGTTACACCTTGTGTTAGCTTTAAAGTCAGGGAAACAGAACAAAAAGCTGGTGTGGGAATTCACATCTAGCTCAGTTTCAACCCAGTATAATCACGTCCTGGCGTGCAGGCCCAGTTAAAGCAAGGTGGGAAACGAGCCCTTCTGCCAGGAAAAAAAGGCCTCATTGAGTGGTCATTTTTGTGTGATGGAAGGACTGACACTGATGATTGTTTAATAAACCAATGCATAGAATATAGTTAGAACTTGGCTGGAGTTTTTAGCAAACTGCACATTTTGGAACAGTAGATATCTGGCTCTAGAGAGGACAAGATAAAGTCCTAAAGTGGAAAGGGGTCTGTCGTATCAAAAGCTTGCAAAGAACCATGTTCACTCAGTCACTAAGGCCAATATTCAGACTGTGTAGTCACTGCTGTGGAGTTTGTGTCACAGTGGGGAATACTGAGATACTCAACTACACCTAGATTATCTAAGAAAAAATATAACTCAGAAATTCTATGGGCAAGTAGTTTCTCTTCCCCTTTCTACATCTCATGGAGAACCAGCTCAGGCATATCTGGCTCAGACCAGTGCTGCCCAGTTTCTCTGGATGGAAGAGGGACTGTCATATAGTTAGATACCCAGGAAAGCACCTAGTTCCTGAAAAAAACAAAAAAAACCTGGGAAAGCTCAGTACCAGTGTTAAAATTCAGATCTATCCTGCACCATGTAACAGACCTGGCAGACCAAGAACTGGTTTAGTACATCCCAGGTATCCATTCAGAGGTGGTGTTCTGTGTCTCGGGAGAACACAGCATTTCATGCTGTAGCACCTCATTTCATGCTGTTTGTTTTTTTTTCAATTAAATTGAAGAAGAAAACATATCCCACATCCAGTGCATCTGGACGTTAGGAATGGATTGCCCCACTTCTTTCAATGGCTCTGGACCAGTAGCATTATTCCTGAGATCATTCACTTTGGTTTGCCACTATTTATTTATTCTTGTCTGCAGAGGCCCTCTTTTTTTCTCTCCAGCTGCTCCATCATTCACCAGCACCTCCTGGTTAGCCCACCCTGCTCCCACAGCCCATCCCTTCTCACAGCTGACCCTCACTGAGGTCAGGATGCGATTAGGTGGCTGGAGATCATAAGGAATATTAATCACAAGGAACACTTGGATGTTGGTTTACAGACTTCCTTATGTGAAATACACTGTGGCAAGCTATCGGGTTACCAGTGGCTGAAAAAGAAACAGTTCTCCCTCTACCCTTGACAGTCAAAAGAAAGTTTGATTTATATTCTCATTTTCAGTTAGTCTAAAGGCAGCTGGACAGTATTACTACAAAGCTCTAGCTGCATGTCATTGTAATAGGGGCAATGTGTTTGTTCACTTCTGCTCTCTTCCTCTGTCTAATTGTTCTATTGTCTTTCTGTTTTCTCTCCACATTTGGGCTGACAAAATGTTTCCTTGGGTTTAGCCCTCTAGCCAAAACTTAACGGGCTCCTAATCAAGAACTAACACCACCAGCAGGCTATTTCCTGTCTTTGTTTAGCATTCCTGGTATCATCTTTCTTCTCCTCTCAGTCCATCACAGCAAAGTTTCACCATTATTTTCATTTGAATCTTCCTCCATGCAGAGTGCAGGAAGCTTCCTATATATTCCTCTCATTTTCTGTCCCCTCCATCTCTGGTCCCCCAGCTCTACATCCTGGAAGAGCAGCAGAAAATCTGGTCCAAAACCAGATTTTGAAAAGCCATGAAACCCTGGGATAATTGTATATTCCTTGTAACTATATCAGCAGGATTTTTATTGCCAAGCCTTAAAGCAAATCGTACTGATGTTTTGAACATATGAGTAATCACAATATAATTAATTACTAGGTACCATTCACCATGGCTTACATTTCTATGCAAATATCAAGACTGTCAGGATACAATTCAGTTGCCTAAGCAAAGGTTTCTAATGTTGTTCAAGATACCCTTAGACACAGGGCTGCCTGATGTCACTTGGGAGACCTTAGGATTCTCAATCCTGAGAAGCTGATGTCTTATTGATACTTAGACCATTTTGAGAGAGGGAATCAGGTCAGCCCTTATCTTATGGAGCTCACTCATCCAGACAGTGCCTCTGGACTCCCAGTTCAGAAAACAGAAACCAGTGGGCTCCTCCAGAAGGACCACTCAGGGCCAGTGTGGCACATGACACCATATTGGCCACCCCAACTCCTGCAATGCCAGGTGCCAAGCAGACCACCCTGAGTATATAGAGTACATAGATATAAGAGTATATAGATAAAATCCTTTTGTCTACATCATATACATAAATTCATATATTTGTGTACAGTGCTTATTTAAACAGGGAAACTAAAGATTAAGAAGATTCACAGTGGCACTAATTATTAGTCTAATGTACAAAATTAATTAAAAGTAGGTAAGGTCTCCTTTAGCAGTATGTTACAGAAATAAAACTAACTTTAAGTACATGGTTACTAATGTTGGCTGAGAAAGAAAGTAAAAGATCTAAACTGATTGTCATCTGAAGGAGTGCATTAGGAAACAGCTCCCCTCAGTTTTACTGTTTCTGGCTGTATCTTTTGTAATACACAATAGGGGAGTCTTTTCTCTGATTTGCTTTTAAGGCTTTAGCACAATCAAAAGCTGGAAGTATTGTAAAGAAAATCTGCAAATAGCATGAAAATGTCTTGTGGTGACATTCTTATTCAGGCACTGGGCCTGATTTTGAAAGATCCTGAACACCCAGAGATGCCAATGCTAAGCACTTCTGCAGATCATATCTCTGAGGTCTGAAAGATCATTTTATGATCTTGTTTTCATGCTTTTGCAACCCTACAAAATAATTTCTTTTTGTTATGTAGTAGCACAGATTTTCTTAAAACTATTGAGATATCTGTGTTTTAAGGCAACAGTTTTGTGCTGCATGGTAAGATATAGAACTTCAGTCAGTAGAATGATTTCCCTTCTTTCAGGAAACTGAAAATATATTTAAAGTTAAAACAACATTCATTATTTAAAAAACAAAGTCTCTGGAATCTGGGAATTTTAGATCCTCTCCGTTGCATTATTCAACCTGGTTATGGCACCATCTTCACAAAAGTTCCTGCACATTAATGGGCAATGATTTATAGGTCATATAAAAAGTGAGAAGCTCAAAAAAAAAAAAAAAAGTTATTTTTCTTTCATTGCCTTGTCATCTGTAGGGAAAAGTCCATATTTGCCATTGTGTCTTCCCTCAGAAGTGGTTTGAGGTGGCTGCTGTCTGAAGTATAACCAAAGCAAAACAGTAAGGTTTGAAATTGTATGTTCAGTGTTTATGCAGACTGTATGTGAGCCACAAGGAAAAAGACATTTCAATAATCATGCAGATCTGAGACATGCAACTGAAGCAATGGCTCCTCAATTCCCATAAAAATGACTAAATTTAGAGTTTGATTTCCCAACCAGTTATCATACACACAGTTTATTGGCACAGAGTAACTGAATACATCCAAATGCCTGGCTCTCAGTTGTACAAGTTTAAACCCAAAGCTAAAAAGATAATGAAACAAATGGATGTGCCTTCTAATGCTGAAAGGGAAAGAGAGGTCAACAGATCTCACTGATGTTGTCAGATATTCAGAATTTCTAACTAGGATATCCAAAACTATTTAGAAACATCACTTTTTCATACTGTTAATGACCTTAAAGATCTCCAAATATTCATCAAGGGCTCATGACAGCTGCCTTTTCACTGCAATGGAAAACCATCTTCTTTAACAGCACAAAGCAAGTAGCAGTTGGCCTTTAGTTCTGTGTGCAGCCAAAACTTGCAGACTGAAACACAGATCCTAAACTCAGATCATAAATAAATAAGAATAACAGATTGTATTTGGTTTGTGTGGCAAGGATTTGATAGCAGAAAATGCTGATTAGATTGATAGAATCAATAACCTTATTTAAACAAAAGGAAAATCCACTACCTTTGAGGCATACATAAGAACAAAAAGAAACTATTAACACAAATTTGCTAAAGCAATGTGGATGGTGATATTCATAATAAAATACTCACATGAGTTGTTTGTTGTTTGTTGTTACATACATATATACTATATTATATACATGCTTGCAGATGACCCAAAACTGATTTAACAAGCATATCTGAAACACTTATTACATCGAAATCTTGAATTGTTCATTTTCAGTAATGATTTTCAAATGATAAATTGTAATTTTCTTTTATGGCTGACACAAATTTATATTGAAGCTTCACCGAATTGGACAATTTTTCAGTAGAGTTTACTTAGTGTTAATCTATTCATTAAGGGGTAAATGAAGAGTTTAATGGTGAAGTGATGTAACTAGAACATAGTCTCAAGTGGTGTGTTAGGTTTATCAATCAGTGAAAATTGTGCACTTGAGTGTAAGAGCACACGTCTATCCATACGATTCTTGCTACCTCAGTTAATTGAAACCCTTTTTTCCACCCTATTATCAATACTTGAAAAATAGCTCCAACCACATCTATTAACCACTGTCTTAATAGATGCTTTATCAGCTCCATATAAATTGCATGTATTTCAATAGAAAGCAATTTCACTAATATAAGGGTCAGTTCTGTGGTTCACTGAAGATGTTCACTCAGGAAGTATTGAAGCACAACTGGATGGAGATAGATAGAGATGTGGGTTTGATCTTCACTGAAACACTGTGCAAGGTTTGAGATTTAATCTCATTTACACTCTCTGCCCTCATCAGTGTTGCCAAAAGCAAAGTATGATTATGATGAAAATTAGTTAGAGACCACCACTTCCACTGGGAAATCTAAATCAGAACAAATATGTATTTTTACATTTCCTATAACATGTAAAAAAATAAAATAATTTTTAAAAATAGTTTAGACTCAGGACAGAAGAATTATGCATCAATACTGAAATGTCCTAAACAACTCTGAAATTAGCAGTTCTTCCTTCCAAAGCAATTTCTCCAAAGTTTTCATTGATATTGACACATTTCCTCTTTACCTTAGATACTTCATTTGAATGAAAAATAAATATAGATTTTCTGAGCAGCTTGGCTAAGTGTCTCCTGAGCTCATGGTCAATTCAGTGCTTTATGGTGCCTTAAATAAAACATAGATACTTCCATCTCACAAGCCCAACATACAAAACATGTTTCTGAGTATGTCCTAACCTAATTTTGCTGATAAAACTTCTCCCACTTTCTATTTTTCAGTCCTTCCTTGCCCTTCACACCCCCTTTCTAGTTCTCTCCATTCCTCTTGGTCTTCATCCCCACTTTGCCTTTCTTGTCCAGCTGTCAACCTCATGAATCAACAGTAGATGGAAAATGAAAGCTACAGAACAGGAAGAAAAAGAGGGATACGAGCTGCTCTACATAAAACTTTCAACAAGCTTCTCTAATCCTTAAAGGCATTTGGGATCCTTGTACCCAAGGGGTTTCATCTCTGTTCAGAGATTACCCACATAAAACAGATTCTGCTTTCCCTTCCGTGGCCACGTTGTTTCATCAACTCCATCATATGTGAGAATACGAGGTGAAGGGCATTTATGCTGGGTAATGCTTCTCCATCTCAGAAGGAGCCAAAGGAGAGGCTTAAGCCAGAGCAACATCAGCATCTTCTGTTAACTTCACCAATTATCTGATAAAGGTGGTTTGCTAGTAGTTGTTCTCTCAGGAAGGGGAATTTGAGGAAACAAGCCTGGACAGAGAAAGGGTGTTACGTGTTGTTTGCCTATTTCTGAAAACACCCTCCCACCCTTCTGCTCAATTTTGGGGACATCATGGTTACTTTGACTCACAGTTTCTCAGAGAAGCTTGTTGCCATCACACAGAACAGAGCTTTGCAGTCTTGAAGAGGGTTCACTGGGCAGCATGAATACCTTTTTTCTTACTTTTGATTCTTCTCATAGACCTGTTCCTATGTTCTCCATCCATGATCAGTGGGCAAGCCAGTGGAGCTACAAGAATTTCATAAGGGCTTGTACCCAGTTGTATGCATAGGTAATATACTGGAAGAATTTACATTACAAGTGAGTAAATAGCTTTTCCTTTTAGTCTTAAAGCACAGTTTTATGTTACATAGGAAAATAGAGTTGAAACTGGTACTGCATTTATCAGGGCATGCAGAGTTTAGTGCTTGTAGCACAACTATCCATAGGCAGGAAAAAAAATAGCCCCCATCACGGCCATCAATTCTGAGCTGTGGATCTGTGAACTGACCAAGCCAGCTTACAGCTCAGTGTGATATTCACAAATGTCGTTTGTAAATAGGAAATAAAGGCTTGACATTACAAAAAAGGGTTACAGCATAGATCAATGCCTTGCCATATTTGAGAACATATTGTTTTCATTGTCAAGACTTAAAAAAATTATACTACAGGGGGCAGACAGAGCAAAACCATAGCTGAAACCTAAAATAAATCGTGTTATGCAATGAAGAACTTCCTTTTACAGTGCAGCATTTCTTCAGTGAAAGCAGATCATTGCTATAAAGAGCTGGTATTTATCAATTTTTAAAGGTCTTGGCCCATCAAAGCTAGTGTTAGATTTGGAATTTCGCTTTTGTTGCCAAGGTGACAAACACTTATAAATATACCACATCTTCTAATGTGCTTTTAACTTAGTATTTTTATGGCTTTTAAATCAGATACCATTAGCAAATATATTAGGTAATTTAGCTGAAAGACCATTTTCTACTAACGCTTTTTGTTACATTTCCCCAGGTAGTTCAGTAAATGTCTGTTGTGACATTGCAGTCCTGCCAGGCTTCTAGCATATAAGGATACATACTGTACATCTGGTAAAAATTAACATATTACCATAGGGTTTTCTAATTATTTTTTTTTGTATTGATAATTACAAATTGTATAAAATAAGACAAATATTAAGGGTTGTATCCTACAGTTCATTGACTTCAGAGGGAACTCTGTGGAGGTAATGACTGGGATTTGCCAGAGGCCATACTCTGCATTGCTATTGTCAGCTCCTGTCTCCCCTTTTTATAGCACGGTAACAAGGTTGAAAGAAAAGGGGAGACCATAACAGCTCCACAGCAGGGTCTACCCCCTGCAAAGGAGAACAAACAAACAAGCTAAACCTTCCTGGGCCTCATCTTCTTTTTCATAGACTCAGAGACCAGAGGAGACTGAGCAAGTTGGAGGACAAGAGGTTTAGGGGAAACACAAGGAAAAACTTGTTCCCAGTGAGGGTGGCAGAGCCTGGCAGGGGCTGCCCAGGGAGGTTGTGGAGTCTCCTGCTCTGGAGACATTCCAGACCCCCCTGGATCTGTTCCTGGGTGACTTGGTCGGACTAGATGATCTTCTAGGTCCCTTCTAACCCATAATGTTCTGTGATTCTGTGAGACCTTTGCCATCACCTGATGTGATGCCCTGCAGGACACCAAGTTTTCCTGGGGGTACCACAGACAGTGAAGGCAACCATGGTCCCTGTCAACTTCTGACTGCAGAGAATCTCAGGTGTGGAAGTTATGTCCTTGCTGTCCCAAAAGCACATCTGGAGGCAGAGGCTTGGCTGGGTTTTTCTCTCAGGAACTCTATCTTACCCCTGGAGCCCCACCCTGCACCAAATGGCATCTTGGTTGGGAGTGTGACCCTGGGAGCAGGTAGGGCTGAAGGGATGGGGTGCAGCCAGAAAGGAGCAATATTTTTCAAAATAAAAGTTATTTAAAACTTTAACAAAGCTTGCCATCACTGAGGATAAAACAGTGAATAAGTTTCCTACCATAGCAGAGTGTCTCATTGGGTGGAAAGGTCCAATGGAGAAGCATCCAGAAAACATCTTTCATGCCTGTATATTAAATTTCATCTGCCACCCCTATCTTTTAAGACTCAGCATTCATGAAAAAAAAAAAAAGTTGATCTGAAAGAAAAAAAAAAAGTGATAAAAGAAAACCAACAGTGCCATAACAGTTTGCTTGGAGAAGTGGAAGAGTCTTAAGGAGAAATGCTCTGTGTGTAAGTCACAAAGAGATGCCCCACGTGGCACACACAGGGCCTGGGTATATCACCCTTGCCCCCAACCCAGCACTGTCCCGTTGGCCTCTTCATTCAGCACAGCTATCTGTCATGAAGAATTTAAGTTTCATATTTTCATCTGTCAGTTGTGAAAAGGCCTGTCAGCTGAAGCTTACACTACCATTTGCCAAAAGGCCTATAGCCCAGGCTGACAATACACTCTTATATTTGTGCTTCCAGGCTCCAGATAATCCCCTCACTTTCCTCCTCAGCAGTGCAGTTATGATGAGGCTTAAACTGCATATTTAGGGGGGTTTTAAATCCAGATTTTGCTGATAAATGCTATCAGCGGGAATGAAATGAAATACAGCACGGTTTAGCTCTTATTACCAGCAGAAAGCCTACTATGGGCATTTTGTGAGGGCTATAGAGACAGTATTCATATTAAACAGGTTAATGTCTGTAATGTCTATAGTCACAGGAACTAAACATTGGAATGTTAATATCAGCTTTTATCTACTTTGTCTGCCATCCCTGAAATAAAAATTAAAAAAAAAAAACAAAAAACCCCAACAACAAAACCATCCTTCAAACAAGATATTTCCCAGTTTGTTTCTTTAATTTGATTTGTAAAACAAAATAAGATTTTGCTCACTGCAATGCAAGGACAAATGTTTTTATGCTCTGAGATGCCATCAAATTACACGTGTATGCCACAGAAGGAAGAAAGTGTCTACATCCTCAAAGTACACTTTTCCTCAACACTTTTCCTGTATGACTTTTGACAAAAGTACAACAAAATTATTATAGGAAAAAGTGGTCAGCAAGCCACCTCAATCTGATATGTGTTTATGAGGGTAAGAAAGGACATAAGAAGTTAATCCTCACACCTGTAACTTTAGGACTGCACAGCTTTGATGCTCACACCTAAATAATAACAGCAAAAAGTAAAATTGCTTCCAAAACTCAATCTCAGCTGAGGTTTGGGGGGGGGACACAGTGCCATAACCCAGGTTAAGTGTTTGCCATCTTATCTCAATAAATCAGCTTTCCAACCATAATGTAACCACAAAGAAATCACATCTTTAACTCATTAAAGGCTTTTAAATTGTCTAATCGATTATGACTCGATTACAGTTTTCTGAACTCAATATTAGATTATGTCCATATGAAATAACTCTACCATTTTTTTCTCTGGTGCAACATCATTTTTCCCTGCAATTCAAAAATATTCTAATATAATATACTAGTACCAGAGGGATTTTTGTTTCATTGCCTTATATTGTCATTTAAAAACTAACTTCAGAATTTTTTTCAACCCATGGTCTGAGACAGTCCAGAAGGAGGAGAGGGAGTGACTATTGCAGGCAAGTGTACAAAGCACACTATGAAAAGCAGCCTTATGTTAACAGTTTTCAGTCTGATCCCTTTCTCTCCTGGAAAAGCTTTTCATGTTTTCACATTTAAAAAATAAACAAACAATAAAATCCCCCAACAACAACAAAGATTGAGATTAACTTGGAATATTTCTTTCATGAGAAGCAAGGTGGGCAGTTGCTTAACTGCCTTGTGTTCAGAAAATGAGGGCAGCTGCAAGGCAGTCTATAAAGCAACTCCAGTAAGGAAACTTTTCTGCATGCACTTCACACAGTATTCCTATGACTGAAAGAACTGGTGTGTACAGATTTGAGCCAGTAAGTATCCTCCAGGTCAGGAACTAATCCAGCCATAATGCTACTGAAAATCTGGAAACAGAGAACTGTCATGACTGTCCTAGCTGTTGGTGTCCAGCTGTTTTCTACTACACCTAACTAGTGTAGCTAGTAGCAAATAATTTTTCTTCCAATTAGATCAAGTTCCCACCTGTAAAATATTTTTTTTTGCCTATGCTATATCCTTTATCTGTGTCCCACCAGCAGGTAAAGAGTGACCAGGAGAAATGAAAATGGGAGTACTGTATCACAGTATGTTTGCATATGTTAAGATGTAAATAGCTAACAGTAGCTACCACTACATTAGTAGTGTTATTAACACCAGCAATAATTATTAGACATCCAGTAGATCTATTTTTTCCATATTGATAGAGAAATATGCCAAGACAACAACAGTGGGGCATTGTCTGTTCAATCCCTCATTCAAAGCTGATCCTAGCCCAGAATATCCCCACACAATATCTTTTAGAAAAGAAACATGGGAATTCAAATAAGTAGGGATCACTCTAAAAGGCAGGGGAAAAGGAAATGGTAAAAAGCTTGTGTAAATGTATAAATAGGCTCTTGGTTCATGGAATAGTTGGAAGTGTCTGTGAAAATAATCAGTGCTAGAGGACAGTGATTTATGTCAGCTATTTTTTTTTTTGTCCAAAAATTGAACTGAGGGACAGAGGTTTTGTGCTCCTGTATGTTACCACTTGGAGTATTTTTGATCTCTCTATATTCTTACTGTTGTTACAAACAAGAATTCCCTTAGCATTGCATCTGTGTTGTCTGTCTTAACTTTTTCTTTTTTCTTTTTTTTTAAATAGAAAGGAAAAGACTAAAATATATTTTGTTTCAGGAATAAATTACTCCAGGAGCTGTAGCAAGTGGTTTGATTCCCTAAGTAATACAGACTGAGTTGTCTGTCATGTCTTGTCTGAGTTGCACTGTCTTGGGCTAAAAATTCAGAAAATAGTTTCACCTCACTGAAAAGCAGGATTTTGCTCCTGAGTTCCTGGGAAATTCTCACCTAAGATAAGTGCCTTCTGTTTTCTTGCCTCCCAGTTCTTTTGTCTCTGGCATTACTCATTAGGAGCAGGCTCACTGACTCAATTAAAGAACAACAAATGGAAGAAGCAGATCAACTCTTCTTTCTGCATTTTGTTTTACCTATAGTTTGGGTACAACTTTGGTTAAATACAGGTTACCATTCTCCACCAACACATGCAAACCAGTCTGAGGGCATCCAGGATATTTGTAGATGGAGAAAGGAAGGAAAATCATTCTGATATAACCTGATTTTTGCAGGTTAGAAGCACTGGCCTTTCTTACTAGTTTAGCACAGGCAGTTCCACCTTCCAAGTGTTGGCTTTTAGGCCTTTCATTTCTAGACAATGAGCAGCTAATTTTGATTTTTTTCAGAGAAACAAAGACCTTACCTTCTGTACCAACCCTCAGCACTTAACTTGGGGTAATAAACTCATGCAGGCAGCAGGACACTTAACTGTCAGTCATGGCCAACACTCTCATATTTAGTTCTTTGAGTCTTTTACTGACATGTTGATAATACTCCCCAGAAGCTTCATGCTTCTTTATTTTCATCTTCTTGTTTGCTTTGCTGGGGGATGAGAGAGCCAGAGGCTGGGCATTTACATTCCGATTACACTGTTCAGTCTTTCTGTGGTATGATAAAGCTGTCATGGCCAGCTCTGGGGAGTCTTCACCCTTCTGACCATCAGGGTTTTGATCTGGCACTGCAGCACTGGCTTGCTTTGTCTCCTTTATCAGCAGGATGGTATGTGCCTCCAGAGACAGACAGACTCCCAGAGGAGAGATGCAGAGGCCACCAGTAGGACTTATGTGGGGAGCAGTGGCAAGAACATTTGTCAGCCACATTTTATCCCACTGCTTGGCCTTTCTTTTTGAGTTATGGTATAATAAAATCAACAGCATGGAGTTACTTATGACTGCAAAACAGTTAGGTGAGCTAAGGACAAATTAACTCCTGTCCCCAGTTATTTATCTTCAATTGATCCTGAATATTACATGGGATGGAAAGGTAAACCAGGTATTTTTTGAGTCATGTGCAGATGACAAAGCATAACATAGATGAAAGTATGAGTGCTGTGGAGACAGATTTCTACCATACTGTACATCCTCAGTCATCTACTTCAAATTACTTCATAAGATACACCGAGGTGGGGGAATTCAGAGACTCCAGCTGACAAAGTGAAGAAACAGCCTAATTTCTCCCCCAGACAGAATGTTTATTATGTTCTTCTCTTGCTTTGTTCTTCAAACTAGTGTTTCTTCCCAGGTTTTAAACTACACATCTTTGAAAAAAGTCACAGCTTCCCACAATGTTATTAATTTCAGTTTGAGAGGTTTGAAAGAGCAGAGGCATAATTAATTACACAGTATGAAATAGTTTAACAGGAAACTGTAAAGCTTTATTTTTTAAAATGTTTCTGAACTCTGGCACTAAGTGAAAGAGTAAAGCAGAAGATGCTGGATCTTTTAAACGTCAAAGTCATTTTGGCCTGGCTCTGGCCTTGCCATTTGCCACATTAAAGCCCTGTTATTCTGTAAACTTCATAGTCTCTGTGGGAATACAACATAGAATTTGCCAGGGCCAGCTTTAAGGATGGGCAAAGTAGGCAGCTGCCTACCCTAACAAGGAGTTAGATGCACCCAAAAAAAAAGGCAAATTTGCAAATACAAAACATTACTATTTGCCAGCAGTAAAGTGTTCTCTGTTCAAATTGGCCAGAAAGGGTAATGTAATTATTCTGGTATTTTATCAGAGAGTGAAGAAACCCATAGGGAAGGACCTGGAAAAGTCTTTCTGTCTGACATAAAAGGAGTGAAAGCTGGCACTGTCTGCTGCTGCTCTGCTGTTTGAGGTGGCCTTTGGCAGCTGCTGGGCAAGGAGGCTGGTGGGAGCAGATCTGCTATCCCCACAGATGGCAACACACCTAAACATGCTGGCTGCTGTGAAAAGGCCTTGCTGCTACAAGCAAGTACTTCTGGAATAACTTTAGAGGGTTTTTGTTCAAAATTAACTGCCTCACAGCCATATGCAAAAGTTGGGGTTGTTTTTTTTTTCGTTCATGCTTTTAGTTTTAAACAGCTTGGTGTTTTATTCCACATCACCTGCAAAATGGGCTAAAGCAACTTTTCTGGGGTTTTTAACTGATTTCTTTTATCTTTGCACTAGAAAGAAGAGCTGACATTTTAGGTTTGCAGCACCTGAAAACTGCAATCTTGCAAGCTGGAGTCTTTTAAATGGAAAGGAAGAAAGAAATTACAGTGGTTCACAGTGAAAGAATAACTTCTGGGACCAGATATTTGAGTCAACCAAGCAAATTAAAGTAAAACCCAGAGGGACAAATATACTGCACAGATCGGCTTGGAAAGCATCTTTTTATAGAAACAAACGGGGTAGTAAAACACAATGCTTTAAAAGTGCATTAAGCATACTTTATTCCTCTGTTCAGAGTTAATTCAAGCAATAAACTCACAGATTTCACCTAAGATAAAGCTTCCTACAAATTTCACAACCAGGTTCCCTTCTGAACCTCGGGGGAAGCTTTTATAATGATAACTCCCTTCCCCTACCTCCAAGCTGACCTAGAAATGGTTAGAGAATTGTGCTCAGCAGAACTCTTGTCCTCAGACTTTTTTATTATTATTGTTGTTATTACCTGGGTCTTTCTCTGAAGCATGTATATAAAAGAGAGGGGATTTCCCCTTACACCAATTAAAAGCCAAATCTCACCTCTCCTTTCTTCCCCCTCAACAAGAAGTTAACCCCTGCTGAGCTCTTCCCCCAAGGCATCTATAAAGCCTCACAGGTGAGCTTGCTGCAGTGTAATGAGAATGAATCAGCACAGATCTTCCAACAGATAAACCCCAATCTTTTATTCTAGCCACCTGGCTCTCGACTTATCAGACAAGAAAATGGCTCTGGTTTGAGTTAGGTGGATTTTCTTCTCTTTTTGCAGTATTCTTCCTTTTGTACTTTCCTTCCTTTAGCAAGCAAGTATGATTTCTTCAAGCTGAGATTTTCTTTCCTAAAATCCACATTCTGACACTTTTTATTGCAGGAAATGACCTTGTTTTGTATATGCTGTCTTTTAAAGTATTTCAGTTGTGTCAGAACTCTTGTTTCACAGGGTCCTTGAAATGCAGATGAGTTTGTCACACCTGGACACAAGTAATATGGAAATATTTTTATTAAAGTAAAGGTCTAATTATAATTGAACCTGGTTGTTATATGTTGACGAAAATGAAGAAATTGTGTGGTTCTAAAGGTAAATGTATCTTGTCTCCCTGTGGTTTTTACTGTAAGAATGTAGAATCAAGAATTGTAATAGCTCACTAAAATATTTTCTTTCCTAGAAGTGCATGAATCGTGTAATTGTTTGCCTAATGAAGCTCTTAAGATTTAACTAGAAGAAATTAAATGCATTAAGGAGTCTAACAGGAGAATGGGTCTTTGCACCAAATTACTTTGAATTTCTGTGATTGTTCTCAAGTAGGGAGTAAAGTAGTAGGATGAGAAGACAATTCTACAGTTCAATTTCTACCTCTTAATTCATTTCACCTTATAAATAAGTGGCTTATAGGACTTTTTTGAATTTAATCTCTGGTCCCGGCAGGTGACATCATTTTGTTGCTTTTACATTTCACCTTTCCCTCTTAAAAATTTTGAGGAGTGTATCACCAAATAACACTCAGTCCTATTTTCTTGTGTACTTTTAAAAAGTATTTCTGAGCAAATGCAGCTATTTAAAATTTGTAATATGAATTTTGGGCTCTGCTGCTACCCACAATTTTTTCTAAGCCTATCACAGTGGAAAAGAATAAAGGGTCCATGTTTTGAGCCTGTAAAATATGTACCTTTTTTGTCTGCTGTTTTTTGTTTTTTTTACTTTGTTTACTCTAAAGGGAATGATCTTTCTGAAAAAAAAACCAGCTCCCAGAAACATTTATCATCATTCTTGTGTGCAGTGGGGGTATTTGTACCAGATAGTAGCACAGATATATTAGCTGGAGTTCATCTTGGGTTAAATTCTGGGAAAAACCAGCCACAGGAAAACAAGCCCTCTATTTAACAGGCTTTTGGTATCTACAAGGGAGCTTGTGTTGCTAAAAGCCAAGCAGGGTAAATATCCCTTGTGTCTAGAAAACCATGATATTAACACATCTGCAGCTGAATTTGTAATGGTTATCAGTGATTTACTGGTTTTTGTTTTGTCCCTTACCCGTTATGATGTATTTAGCAGCATTTCTGTAAGCATTTGTTGAAAAAAGCTCTATTTTGGGTTCAGTCACTACACAGAGACTATTCCCTGGAAATGGAATGTTAATTGTGTTGGGGACAATAGATGCCAATATTTATTTACATAAACATTATTCTTTTATGCATAAAGCACTGGATTTTTTTTAAAAGCAATTTTCCTTCTTGTGGATTGGAAGAGCAATATAGTCTCATTTTCTCACTTGATGACTTAGAGAAGAGTAAATAATTTTTCTGCAGTGCACTTCGTGCAGAAAGAGAAAGATGGGGAGAAAAATAGCCATGGCATTTGTAATACATGAGAATTAAAAGTAATTAGCAGAGCTGCACAACTCGGAGGATTGGTAATAGAATCCAGAGCCTTTTCTCTTCCAGGTGTGCAGATGCTGGGTAATGAACATGTCATAAATACCTCCATGGAGAGGTCACTGGTTTCAATGAGGTTGGTGTCAAGAGCAGCAGCACCACATTAGTGCATGAGCATCTGTCACTGGGAGAACACACAGCACAGAAAGGTGAAGACCAGCCTGTGCTGTTTGTGTCCACACCAGCCCCATCACCTTCTGCAAGTCAGGCATCCAGATATCCAGATATCTTGGCACAGGCTTCAACTGTTTGTGCTAACTCTCCTAGAAGGACCTCCTGGAACACAGCACTGCTTTGGTTGATGTGTGACTTCTGACTTGCTTTGCCTCACGTGGCTGTGTACAAATGCAATGGCAAAGTGTCCCTGAACGTGCTGGAAGCAGCAAATTCTGGCTTGTTTTGTGCAGGAGTTGTAAACTAGATGACTGCACTCACTCTGGCCTCACATTGTAGTTCTCCCAGTCTGCTTCCATGTAAAAATCATTACTTAAAGGAAATGCCACACTCTCTAACCTCAATCCATGCTCTTCCTGAACTGTAGAGGAGCAGGGTAGGACCCCAGGTGTGCCTTTTCTGTTGGAAGGCAAAGCTGTTCACACACTTGCTTAGAGCAGTCCAAATCTTGATTTAGCTGAGACTTTGTATGAACATCATTAGAAGTTTAATTCTTGTTTTGAGCCTTGTGATAGCAGCAAACAACTTGCTCAGGGGATCATGTTATTCCAGCACTAAAAATAATTAGTTCTATATATGGTTTGTGCAGTTTCTTAGCACTGCTCAGAGTTGTGAACAAAGCCTAACAGTTGGAGCTTAGCTGCATATACCTTTAAGTATTTCTAATTGAAAAACACAAAGCATTGTTTTCTCTTGGAGAATCAGATCCCACTTTGGATTTAGGAAAGAATGCAACTCTGAGATAATCTCACTTTTCCCATCATCATCCTTTCATTCTTCCTCACTACCCCCCCATCCTAGACACAAAGTGACATATCCAAGTACTTGTCCTTCAACAGATTCTTCAGCAAGCAACAGAGCAGAAAGCCCTAATATCTATTCATTTGTAATCTGTCATTCTTAAAGTATTAAGGACAATTGACTTCACATGTCTCAGGTAATTAGAATAGTCATCCTTTGCTCCAGATTTTTAAAGTGAGTGTCTCAAACTCTTAATCAGTACATTTATTGATGTCTTTCAACATATCTGTTTCTTGTCAAGTGTGTGTTAGATTAAAAAAAAAAATCTTGCATACTGAATTGTGCATAAGAATTATATTTAAAACCTTTTTCTGTTGCTTTTGTAATCAAACAAAATATATTAGTGACAACGTGGTATTTTCCACATTCAGAGTAATCAATCTCTTTTTTTAATCTGGAAAGCTGCTCAAAAGCAAATTAATAAATATAAATGTCAGGAGTTACATTTGCACAAATGTTTTAGTGCTTGTTTTCCCAAGTTTATATTTCCACATAAAGCAATATTAACGATGATAATAGCTAATACCATTTTACAAGATCTAAGGGGCTCATAAAAATAGGTTGTTGGATTTCTTCAGCTGTTCCTGATCTCAGCAAGAAAAGCAGTCTTTTCTCACCTCAGAAACCCAAGTCCTATTTTGGCCATTAGCACAGTTCTGTGTGCTCATTGTTAGCTACAGCTACAGGAGATCTATAGGACAGGGATGCCTAAGTTGGGTGTTCTCAGTGGCACCTTGGTGAACAAGCAATTTCAGCAGATAGCTCTCTCCTGACAGATGTGTGTTTGTGAGAAGAGCAATCTTGAGGGCTTGTGAGGGTATGGCCATTATTCTATAGCTATGACTACAGAGCCTTATCCACTGATTTTTTTTTTCCAGCTCATTGCTCATTTCAGCTCATGTCCTATTCCAGACACATTTCCCTGGCAACACTTGAGCAAGGAACAGGCAAGTATCAAATCGGCCAGAATTATTCATTTGGCCCCTCAATGCTTTAGAGTACTCATTGCTCAAACCATGCTGCAAATGAGTCTCAGGCTGACTTCACATGCTGGACAGGAGGAAAAGAAATCAATCTGGAGTGGTTTTTATTGATATGAAGCTGGAGTGGGAAAACAGTGGGTTTTGGCAGAGGGAGATGCATGTATCTGTCAGTGCTGCAGTTTTCTCCTGTTAGCCACACCACACCAAAAGCAGGAGTGTTTCTACAGCAGGGATTTTGTGTGGAGAACAGCAGCAATGATGGCAGACCAGTTTGAAGAGTGAAGCTGGTCCCTTCTTCCCTTTGCTAGTGTTTGCCCTCGTGTACCTAGCTCTCTAAGTTGTTCTGCCTTTTAGGGTGTAATATATTTACAGTTACCCATTCAGAGACTGGTTTGAACTCTTAAACTGAGAATCTCCTCTTTCGGTTGATTGTAGGTTGGGCTTTTTTTTTAATAATTGGCAAAAAAAAAATTAATAAAGGATGGAAAGGAATATACTGTAGTAAAACAAAAGCATAGGGATAACTTGGTCTCACTCTGTCCTAGCTGTCCCACAACCACAGGATATTCCCCAGTGTCTCTCTGGAAAATACACATTGTAGACAAAGAACCACATGTAGACACACATGTCCCTTAAAACAGTTTTTGTGCAGACCATTTGCACATCCAGCTTGTTGGAAGAAAACAGGGATGAACTTCTGTAGCTATTTTTTTTTTTCATTGTCTCTACCCTGTAAATCTTCTTCAGCTGTGTAGGCTGCACTGACAACAAGAGAGAAACCTGAGCAGGTGGGTTGTAATCCAACCTGAGTCTTAGAGCAGCCCCTGTTCTCCTGGGAAAGCTACTTGCTCATTATAAGAGAGCTCTTTATAGTCAAGGGCTGTGTGCATGATTCAGTACAGGGGATGCAAAGGAATATAATTGAGGTGTTCTTATTAGGAGTTCTACCCTTTTTGGTGATTTTTTTTTCCCTCTTCTTTTCATTTAGTTTCTCTTTGGGACTTGGGGTGAGTTAAAAGATTTGTGAGGATGTGGAAAGAGATAAATCCTTACTGAGGAAGAACTGCATGAGACTGTGGATGCTTCAAATAAACCCCCAGTTTCACCAGAAAGTGGGAGACCCATCACTGAGAGCTGTGAGTGCTTGCTTGTGTGTGTGTGTGAGTGTCTCTCTGTTGAACAAAATAGCTTGATTACAGACAGGTTAGGTCTGTCCAAATAACACAGCATTGCAGTTTTTTGTGGGAATGAAAGGTGTCCAGATCAAAAAAGCAACAAGATTTTATCAAGAGGAAAAATATGGATACTGGCTCTGTTCAAACTCTTCTTTCAGGATTAGGACAAAAGAAACTTGATTTCATAAGTGTCCAGAGCAATTTTATTGTTTATTAAAAGCCATAAAATATATCTAGATTTGCTCTTACATTATAAATCATGGGTTTTTTCAAAACTAAGATTGCATAGACTGGATCTCTCTTCAGTTACATAGCCACAAAAATGAGTTATCCCATTCACTACACTTTGTCAGAGTTTAGAATAGTATTTCCATGAATCCAAGAACTAGAAAGGGGCTAGAGGGGAAGACAAGGGTAGAGTTGGGGTTTGGCTTTATCCCATTGTGACTCTTTTGACTTAAGAGTAATGGGTCAGAGCTTTATAGTATCCACTCCATTTCAGCTGAGAGCTTTTCCATGTGGAATTTAGGAAGGAGATAGGATGGAATTTTGAAACCTTCTTGGTTAGGAAACTGGATATGTTTGAAATTAAAGGATGTTCTTCCCTTTTGGTCTAGATAGTTCAGGTTCTCCTGCAGAGCTACTGAGGTTAAGATTTAAGCTCAAGGTGCAGAAAGCCAGGGAGTGCAACTGCTATATTTTCACTCCTCTTTTCAATAGGTGAGTACCACTGAAGCACAGAGTGGAAGAATTTAAAGTCCTGGGTGTGAATCTGAGCTTTTTTTGATTCAGAACTTGTTTTTTAGGCTAAATTATAGCACTGTCCCTCTGGCCAGCCACAGGTAGTGTGGTAAAAATGAGCAGCTTTATGGTATGCTACCATTCCTATTCTTGCTGGGGCAGATCCAGTTTGAATGTCTAGAAAGCACAAAGCACACTGGAGCTGTAGCCACAACAAATAACAAGTGGGTTGGTGTGAACATTTTATCTGCATCATGTGTTAATTATTCTTTATTTCCTGACAGGAGATGCACTGCTGAAAAGAGAGGAATGCTAGGGTATGCCTGGGGAAATGTGGGAAGCTGAAAGGCAAGGCCTGGTGCTCTTAATAACCATTATAATAAATTTGCATATGATACAAATGATGCATCAGAAAAAGGGGAAAAAGAAGCTGTCTTTTAAAACAGGACATAATTCTGCCACATGTCTCCTGCCTCTAGATA
>VYZU01007744.1:722-18595 GCA_013401355.1 Ceyx cyanopectus
CCTTCCACCACCCCCCGCGCACGCCATCAAATAATTTACACTCCCCCCACTCCCCCCCTTCACCCCGGGCTCCTTTCTTTAGGGCAGCCGGGACTTACCTGTGCTCCTCATCCAGGGGTAGATACGGAAGTTACTGTCGCTTTGCAAATCTGAGTCCCTCTGGTCCGTTTTGCTGCAATTTTGCTTGGAAGCATCTCCCGGGCACATCATGGAGAGGTTTTGCTCGAAAGGGGAACAGTGCATGTTGAAGGAGCCAGGCTCCAGGCCGTAACCGGAGGAATACATGCTGGGGGGTTGGGGGTGCACGGCGCTGCCACTGGAGTAAAGCCCGGGCATGGAAGCGGCGAAGGGAGGCGTGGATCCGGCCCCATAACCCGCTCGCTGGGTGTTGGAGGCGAAAGCACAAGAAGTTTGCTCGGGAAAGACTCCGGATGGGAAAACCGAACTTGCGGCTTGATATTTAGAAAATAAAGCATTGGCATAATACAATGAACTCATAATTTGGCCGGGTGATTTGTAGGTCGGGACGTTTTAGTGTCGGTTTTACGAGGTACCGTGATATATTACGGAATTAGAGTCCAGATTTACACCAAAAAGGAGCCCTTTTTCCTCCCGGCCCATGTGACGCGCGGGCACGTGGCTCCAGCGGCTCCAATCGCCGCCCGTTCCCTCCTCGGGGGCAAAAAAAAAAAAAAAAAAAAAAAAAAAAAAAATTGGAGTGCTGCTGGATTTATAAAATATGATAAATAATTGATGCGATATCAAAGCCTCCAAGATCTATGCTGGAAGGGGTGAAATTGTACCGGAGTTCGATAAGCAACCTGTAATCAGTTTGCAGCTCAGAGAGAGGGAGAAAGAGGAAAAAAAAAATCAAAGAGGGGGGGTGGAGGGATGTTGGGGGGGGGGGTGTAAAAGCACGTTGCTGATAAACCAGCGTCTCCCTCTCGGTCTCTCTCTGCTGGAGGAAAAGGAAGGGAGCTCTATTTATCCCTTTATTGATCCCGTCTAAAATTCCCTCCTTCGCACCATTTCCCGGGCTGCGAGGTACTTTTTCACAAGACTGTACATAATTCCCTCCCCTCTTGACCCTCGCCCCCTCCCAGACACCCCCCCTCAGAAAAAAAAAAAAGAAAAAAGAAAAAAAAAGACAAATGTCTCATTGATACCTAATAGTTCCAGGGTTCTTTTTTTTTTTTTTTTTTTTTTTTTTTTCCCCAAATGCCATTCAGCTCTATATCTAATTTATTCCAGTGCCACAGGCTTTGAGCTTCGTATTGAGCTGGCATTTGCTTTTCTTGTTGCGAAAAAAGAAAGAGTGTACAGATCCCTTGTTTAGCGTGTCAGCGGTTCTGCAGGACTCAATTACAGTTAGAAGTAAAACCTTACCAGCTGGCTGATTTGCTTTCTGCTGGAGAAGCAGAGAAACCATCCAAATTGTGATCTGCCACTTTATTTTTATTTTTTTTTTAAAGGAGGGGGTAGTGAGGAGTGGGTTTAGAAAGAAAAAAACCCACAAACCACACACACACACACAAAAAAAAAAAAAGTCTTGGAGGCAGGAGAAGCAGCCCAGACAATGGTGGATGTGCATCCAGGGTTTGTGCTGTTTCTCCTTTCCCAAGGTTATGTTGCAAGGGGATGGGTTGTGCATCCCCGCGCTCCCCGATGGCCGTGGTAGGGCAGCTCGGGAGGCGAAGGAGCAGAAAAGCAGCTCAGCTGCGCCACTGACAATGCTTTTGGATTATTATTTCTTTCTTTTTTTTTTTTTTTTTCTTTCCCCAGCGAGGTGAGTGGGAGGAAAGGAGAAAAGAGACCCAGAGCTGAGCTTCCTCTTACAGGGACAGTGATGTGAGCAGGGAGAGAAGGGGGGGAAAAAGGGAGGAAAGAGAAAGGAAAAGAACAAACAACACACGTTACCTTCAGGAAGGATTTCCACACAGCCTCTCAACCTGTCACCACCCAGGAACTGTTAGAAACAACAACAAGAGCAGAAGCCATGGAGGTTGCCCCGTCCCCCTCCCCTTCCCCACGGCTCCCAGGCAGCAGCTCCCCGGCCCCAGCCCGTCCCAGCAGCGATCCAAGCCGCCAGCATCTCTCCAGGCAAAGAAGTCTTTGATGGCCAGGGCTGCAGCTCCGACACAATTGACTTTTATTTCCTTTCTATCAAAGTGGTCCTGGAGGAAATGGAGCAGGGTAAAAGAATGATGTCACGGAATTCTCGCTTGTAAACTTTATTGTAACTTTCTTCCGCCGCTTCCAGGTTTAGACAATAGAACAAAGTGATGAAAGAACAACAAAATATATCATTAGTTCCCCCAATAAAGTAATTCACGTATACAGTATACATTCTTTTTCACAGTTAACCTAAAGATCACTTTACAACTTGCTTCACTGTGCGCATGCTAACTAAAGGAGAGGAAAAACGCTTGTTTTTTTCTTGTTTTTTTCTTGTTTTTTTCTTTTTTTTTGAGACATTTAAAAATTGTAAAAAAAAAAAAATTAAAAAAAAACCAAAACAAAGAAAAGAACACAAGTAAGGAATGTAAATAGAGAGAAGGAGAGAGATAACTATAGCATAAATAGGCAGTTTCATGTTGTTGGGATGTTTTTCAATAGCTACCTCCAGTACATACAGATAAACCACAACAAAAAAGGTGGAAAACAATAATAATAATAATTAAAAAAAAAAAAGTGCACAAATGTAATTTCACGTAACTCCTATAGCGTTGAAAGCTATGTTAACCAACCCACCCCCCAGGAAAGAAGAGAGAGAGAGAGAGAGAGAAAGACAGAGAGAGAGAGAAGATTTCACAGTCATGTTTTACATAAGCTATTGCGTTACACTACCACTAGTTAATAACTGGCAAAAGGCAGGAGAGAGCTCCCGAGCACTTTTGCATACTGTTCATTGTATCAAAGGATAATCAGGAAAGTGGTGCTTACAGCTATATTGTTTTACAGCAATAAAAGGTTTTGTTTTTGTGGGTTTTCTTTTTTTTTTTTTTTCCTTTCTTTTTTCTATGCATTGTTGGTTTTTTTTCCCACCCCTCCCTTACATTAACTGCCATTAACGTGGGGCTCAGGGGCTCTTCCACCCCAGCAGCGCTTGCCTTTTCAGTCCTTAAAAATCCCTTTATTTCTTGTCCGCCTTCTGTGCTTCCCCTTCCTCGTCCACCTCCTGGGCTCTTTCCATTTTCTGTTTTTCCAGTTCTTCCTGCTCGCATTTGCTGCTGGGAAACTTGTCTTTGTTGTTTTCCTTTTTCCATTTCATCCTCCTGTTCTGGAACCAGATTTTGACCTGCCTTTCTGTCAATCCCAGGGCATGCGAGACCTCGATCCTCCGTTTGCGGGTCAGGTAGGGATTAAATAGAAATTCCTTCTCCAGTTCCAGCGTCTGGTAGCGGCTGTAGGTTTGCCTCCCCCTCCTCCGTCCAGCGGCTGCTGGGGAATTGCAAAGGTTGGGTGGAAGAGGGGAAGAAGAGAAGGAGGTTGAAAGATACATAAACCAGGCTCGGGAATAGGCACACACAGCCTCACACCCGCTCACACACACACACTCACACACACACACACGCAGGGAGGGGGAGGAAGAAAGGACTCGCAGGAGCAAAAGCAGGAAGCAAATCGAGAGAGGGAAAAGCTCCTGTAGAATATGATAAAAGGGTTATAAAGCGAAGGGGTGATTGTGGCAGAGGGAAGGGGAAGGGGAAAGGGGGGGGGTGTCACCCACCAGCCCACTCCGAGCAGTCCAGCTAAAGCCTGCACTTGCACACTTATTCAGACCCCAATCACCACAACAACAACAGAGTCCGGCTCTTTGGGATCTCAAAAAAAAAAACACCACAAAAAAAACCCCGAAAAATAAAGAAAAAGAAAAGAGCTGCAGCCCGGGGAGAACAAGCAGCACCGAAATCCCCAATCAAACGCAAAACAAAAAAATGAAGGGGCTTTTTTTCAGGCTATAAAAGTGCCATAAACTTTAAGGACGCTTCCTTCCACAGAAAGCCCGGCTCCCTCAGCCCCCAGAAGAAAAGGTCTCCTTCAGGGTAATTAAACTATAAAGCAATTTACAAGTGCAAAAGTTTACCCCCATAAAGCAGTAAAATACAGTCACTGGGGAAGAAAAAGGGAGCGAAAGAAAGCAAGCAAGCAAGAGGGGCAGAAAGAAAGCAAGAAGGGCTACTTTATGGGCTCAGCAAATGCCTCCTCGCTGTCCTTTTTTTTTTTTTCCATCTCGCCTCACCTTGCGGTCGCATCCAAGGGAAAAGCTGGGTCGGAGAAGGGCTTTGCTCCGAGCTCTCCGCCTCCTCTCCAAGGCCGCTGGCAGCGAGCTTGCAGTCCGTGTACTGCACCAAGTCCGACTCCTGGGCGCTGAAGAGGCTCTGCCTTTGCAAGGGGTCGTAGCCATAGAAGTTGCTGGGGTCCCCATGGCACGCCACGGCGCAGGGATTCTGTTGGTAAGGGGAGCTGGAGAGTGAGGATGCTCCGTGGTAAAACTCCTGGATTTGGGTCGGATGCTGGAAGGTGCCCCCCGTGCTGGGTCCGTACACCACCGTGGGTCTGCCCCCAAGATCCTGAGCGAACCCACAGTCATAGTAATTGGGACGCAAAGAGTCCCCGGTTTTGTATTTGGAGAAGAGTGAGTTGACAAAATAAGAGCTCATTTTAATGGAAATAAGAATATTTGTTTGGAAGGAGGAAGAAAATGGAAGAAAAAAAAAAAAAAAAAGGGAAAAAAAAAAAGCCAACCAAACCAGACCACGGGAATCTATTAGCAAAAAAAGAAAGCGCTAAGATGCTAAGCAACGACAGTTTGTGATTTCCAGGAATATAAAAGGAGGATATAATCAAAACTCTAAGCCTGCATGATATTGAATTCTTTCCTCCCCCCCACCCCTAAAAAAAAAAAAAAAAAAAAAAATCGCCACTTAAAGAGTTCTCGCTTTACATTTCCAAGAAGAGATGCCAGTTCATAAACAGTTTTCAGTGATTTACTTCAGCGCAAATGAGTTGTTTCATATTTTGCAGTGTCTTTTCATGATCATTTGCATCTATTACCAAAACCTCATCCTATTGGCTTCTCCTTACTCCACACGGACTCTGCACTGCATGATTGTGAAAGGAAGAGTGTGAGAGAATAAAGAAGGAAAAGCAAGCGAGGGGGAGCGAGAGAGGGAGAGGGAGCGAGAGAGAGAGAGAGAGAGAGAGAGAGATGGAGCGAGAGGGGAAGGGAGAAGGAGGTGGGGTGAATATACGGATTAAATATGTTTAACTACCTACATTAATGAGATATCGTTCGCCTCACAACAAATCACATACCTAGACCACCCAAAAGATTGATTTTTGGGGAGTGTTGGAAAATTAAAGAGAAGCGCTCGCAGTCGTTAATTTCAAAATTTTAACGAGGCAGTTTTAGCCTTTTTAAATGTCAGGGTCGCTTTGGAAAACTGTAAAAGAACACGATTTAATTGCTACCAGTTTTAAAAGGTCCTATAAATGTAATTGGTATTTTAATACAAGTTATCAAATCATACAGCTTCTTACCCTAAACATATTTTAAAACAAACGAGGTAGTCATATTTAACATTTTAATGATCAATTTCCTTATTATTGATAAAGGTTTAACTATCACATGAAGGGAATTGCATTTGTAATAGCCCAAAAAAAGGCTGTAAACTGTTTAACAAACTATAAAACGCCATAAAGCCGGGGATGTTGTTGTTGTTTATACCGCACTACATAAAAGCCGTTAGGTTTTTACGAGTTCGTTCCTCTACTGCTATAAACCAGAGGTTTCGATTGGACCCGTCCGCGTTACGGCGAGATGTTGAGGTGTCAATATTGAATTAAAATGATGATAGTTTTTCATATATAACATTGACTTTTTGTGTCTTCTCCCGCAGCCCCCTCCCCGCCTCCTCCCCCGCCGAGGACTTGGGCGAGATGTGCTGGGGGGATGATTGCGAACTCCAAGTGTCGTGGCGCTTAGCACAGCCCGAACAGAACCTTTATGGTCAGGAACTGATGGCTGGTCCCCACCTCACCCCCTCCCCGAGAACTTTTCTTTTTTCCTCTTATTTTTTTCCTTTTATTTAATTTTTTTTTTGCCATGATCCTTCCAAACCGGTTAGAAGAGGGGGATGGGGTAAGGAGAGAAGCTTGCTATTTTATTGGCATTTGGTAACAACGGAGGAAACTTAGCCCTAAGATGCCAACGCTGCATTTTTCCACCATCTAAACACACAGGGGGTAGATTTGGAAATTCATTTCTCGCACTCAGCAAATATCACCGAGACGTAGCTCAGCTAATAACGAACCAACCCCTCCCAGTCCAAACGCTGCCCCAGCCCAGCACCCCCGACGCCCCTCCGAGCCCCTCGCGATGCCACCTCTGTTTTCCAATCCTTCCTAGGAGTTAAAGACACTCTGTTAAATCTCTATTTATGGTGGCTTTGCTCCCCCTCTTTGCCCTGCCCGGATTTCTGCTGCTTCCCATTTCATCCGTCTGCGCGGTTTTGACACGAGAAATGTGAATTAAAGACGGTTTCCCTCGCCTGGCTTTGAACCGAGGGGTAATTTTCAACCTCCAGAACATGGAAAAGAAGAAAAAGTTAAAATGGTTCGGTTAGTCTGTCTTGCCAGGGCTTTGGTTAAAAAAAAAACTACAAAACCAAACCAACAAACTTGAATTAAAATTGGCAGTGGGAATATTCAGGGAATTAAGACAGACAGAAAGAAAGAGAGAGAGGAGGAAAGAAAACAAAGATAGTAACGGAATAAAACTTTAAAACCATCCTTAGAGAAATAATTTAAGTAAATACGTTTCCTTTATTTTGTGTAGGGATCATTTCAGTCGAGTCTAAGAGCCTTTTCAAGTAATTATTGTTGTTGGAGTACTTGCAGTGGTATAATTAAGGCTTTTTCCCCCCTAAAAGATAAGTTAACATTTTATTTTTCTCAAGACTTTTATTGTCGATTGAGCAGATTTTGGTTTCATCTTTGAACATAAAACCCCAGAAATGGTGCACACAAGTAAATAGAGCTTTGAATGCCAGGCGCGGGGATGCTCGATGTTAGAAATTTCAAGAAAGAAGGAAAAAAAAAGAAATTAAAAAAAAAAAAAAAGAAATAAAATGAAAGGAATCCGCTAAAGTAATTTTAGAAGAGAAACGATCTTCTTCTATGTGTATTTACAGGCGTACTCCAAACCTCTTGAAGTTTGTAAAGCAAAAAAAATACAGGAATTCCCGTTCAACCATGGACCCGAAGAAGGCGGGAGCGAAGTAGTTCTTGGAAGTTAACATTTTTATCAAGTGCAGTAGAATTTTATGGTCATGATGTGATGGTAACTCACCAATGCACCAGAAATCAATGGCTGATCTTAAATCATTCCTATACTGTACTCAGGTTCCTGATGAAAGGAAAATGTTTCTATTATAAGAAAAAAAAAAAAACAAGTGAAAATGTGTGTGTGTCCGGGAGAAGATAATTTATAAATACCCAGTGGAGGAAAGATTTATAAGGAAAAAAAAAAGAAGGAAAAAAAAGAACCCCAAACCCTTTCTGAGGTAAATGCAACTTATCACCGCTCTGCATTTTACAGGACACGATTTTCCTTTGTTTTTCCTCCCCTATCTCTGCTTACATTTGTATTCCATTTTATAGCGTTTAAACAGAGTCTTGAGATGCTTCAACTTTGCCTCTGAAGAACAAATCGCATCCTGCTCTGTTGTGTGCATCGGTTTAATTTGTTACCTTCTCCGCCAGGATGCTGCTTATCGGGGAACGGGGATATTTTCTGGTGCAACTTCGGAGCAAAGATTTGTTCCCCAAAATACCTGTTTCGAGCGATCTGAAAGAAAACCTGGATTGAAATGATCGCCACCGTTCCTTTCTATGTTATTTTGTAGCTGAAGGGCTGAGACGCCGAGTAATTGTTGTCTTGTTAATTTGGAAGAAACAAAGGCCAAAATAAAAGTGAACCGATGGAGTTAAAAGTTTCTAATTTTTTTTTCCTGTTACTGCATCAGTGGAGTAGCACAAAACGTGGTAAATTAATAGCGTTTGGGATTAATTTATTATTTTTTATCATTTAAAAAGATTTCCAAAGCTATTAAGTGAAGACCTAGAGAGAAAAGAAACAGAAATACCAAAAGATGGAGCAACTACCCCCAGAATTGACCGGCTCAACTTCTAAAAACAGTGTCGGGTTTTTTACTGCGAGGGTTATGAAACTAAAGCATATAAGATACAGAGGAGAGAAAGCGCAGATCTAAGGGCTGAGGGAAAGAACCAGGGAAAAATGTCCTGATTCTGTGCTTTTCTTCCCGAAATCTGGGAGCCACTCTGTTTTCCAGCCCCGCAAACGTAAATCTTCGGTTTGGAGCTAATTAAGCTGTTGTCCCGCCTCCACCCCAGCTAGCAAAAGCCAAAACCCGGTGGTTTAAATTTATTTTTCATTCTTTAAACGAACATTTCCAATAGACGCGTGTCCCACCTCTCACTGAATCCCAGCACTTGAGCATCAACTCCCTTCTTTTTTATTATGATGATTCATTTTTTGCTTAAATCTCATCATTAAAAAAAAAAAAGAAAAAAAAAAATGATGTCACGTCAAATGGGCCAAAATTGCGACGATTAACCCTCTCTTTGATGGCGGGGGATGATTCCCGCTCGTCAGCAAACAGCCCCGCTCATGACATCAGCGCGTTACGCGGAGCCCCGCGGCCGAGCGCGGGAGGAGCGCGTCTAACGTGGAGCAAGGGAGCCACCCAGCGGCGCGCCGCGGAACTGCAGCCTCCGCTTCGGGGGGCGCGGAGAGGAGGGGGATGGAGAGGGGGGGAAAAAATGATGGGGTGTCCCGCTTGGATCTGGGGAAAAAAACCCGTCAAATGAGAAGTTTTTTGTTTGTTTTTTTTTTTTTTTTTAATTAGGTAAAAAGGGAAAGTTTTGGGATCGCTTCTCAGCGCTGAAGTTTGCGCGGGAAGCTGCGCCAATCCACTGGCTCTAGCCTGCAATAAAAGATGGGAAAACGGGTTTGCTTTTGAAAACCGCTATTGTTTCAAATTCCGAGACTAAACAATTGGTCATTCTGCTCTGGAGGGGGAAGGCCAGGGCTGTAAACCGATCAAGAGCTTCCCAAGCCCAGACGTCTCGCCAGAACTTCGAGTGTGGATGTGGGTTGTGTGTGTGTGTGTGTGTGGGGTGTCGTTGTTGTGTGCGTGGCTCAGCATTCTGGCAGCCTGGAATTGCTTCAAAAAAAAAAAAAAAAAAAAGACGAAGAAGAAGAAAAAAAGAACAAAGGGAATCATCCAGAGCGCTGGATTTTCACGGCATCTGCAAGAGAAGAATAAATTAACAAAAGTCCCTCCCCACCTTTTCTCTCCCTCTGCCCCCCCCTCCCCTATTTTTTAACTACACCCTCCCTTAGAGGAAAAAATAAAATCCAAATAAAGAACTTTGTATGGGACTGAAGCAGAATCGGGAGCATTTACACGTTGGGTTTCCCTACATTCCCAAGTCGTTGTAGTAATTTAGGAGTTCCTGAAAGTTTTCTTGCACTGTTTGCTTTACAGCCGTTTAGTTCCTTAACCTTCAGAAATTTATACCCTATAAAGTTTTATAGCGGTCATATTCTTTTATTGCAGCACACTGCACTGAATTTTCCTTTTTTTTCCTTTTTTTTTTTTTTTTTGGTTTTATGACAAGTTACTTCCCATTCTCCCTCTTCCCTCAGTAAACTCCCAATATCTTTCTTCTTCTTCTTTTGTTTTCTTTTCAGAGCTACCCTAAAGAAAAGATTTTTTTTTAAGAGGTGAAATATTGCCCTTTAGTGCGCCCATTATGTTAAAAATTAGTGGAAAGAGATTCTCGGTTATATTTCTCCCTACCTGCTTCCTGCAGGGTTGAGCAGGTCTTAGGTTTTGTTTGGGTTTTTTTTTTCTTTTTAATATATAGAAACACTTCCCAAGCGTTTGTATTTCTTCATGAGCAATAAAATGTCAAACGAATTTAGAGAGGGAATTATAGGAAGCTCTGGTCGAGCCCTTGGAAAAAGGAACCGCGTGTCAAATGCGAGGTGATGCCGAGCAGGGAAAGCGGGGTGGGGTTTCCCACTGTTTGCTTTTGGGTTTCTAATTTTCCTTTACTAAAGTTTTCCTTTGGCAGTAGCGGAGTAAAGCAAAGAAAGTCAAATAAAACCAGTCCACTCTGCGCCTCTGCTTCTGCTGCCCTAAGGCAAAACCCTCGAAAACAAACGAATAAACAAGCAAACAACCAAGCAAATAATCAGAGATTAACGGTCTCAAATCTAAAACTAAAAGCAATTAAATAGTCTTTGGAAAACATGCAAGTTTGCATGGGACCAAGTAAGCACCGAAGGGGATGATTCCATTTGGGTCTGGACAGGTTTAGGGTTTTTTTTTTCACCCAAGCAAAAATGGATTCTTATAATACACTTAACGAGCTACTAAAGACGCAGGAAAACACCAGGAAAAGATTTCTGAATTTTGAGATGAAGCGGTATAACACAATGACATATAGGTGCTGTTGTTCTAAAATCGATTTTTATTCTGGAGCATTAAACATCTCTGGAAAATACATCCGGGCTGATGCTACAGAAAACATTTCTTTTTTTTTTTTCCAACATTTTTTTTTTCTTAAAGTAAGCATATTTCCTAATAAAATGAGCTAACATTTTAAATTCTATTTAAAAAGAACCTTGTATCGTCGTCTTAAAAATATCCGCTCTTTACCACAATTCTAAGTGAAAAACGTTTCTAAATCCGAGTGGCCGATGGGTTGCAAACATCAATTAAGTCACGGGTACGCTTCTGAAAAATATAGTAATGAGGATTTAAGCAAGTCCACACTCAGGTCGAGATATGAGGAATACAATTCATCGTGAAGCAGGTTTGAAATACAGACATCCTTGAGAAATATAAAACAAAACTAAAGCATTTGACTGCCCAGTTTAAACTCAACTCAATCTTTTTTTTTTTCCTACCCACTATATCTTTTTTTTTTTTTTTTCGATAATCCGGATTTACAGAAATGAACCTGCTGCCACCAATATTTTTTTTCCCCAGCTCAAAATGTCTCCGAAACGGATTTTCTTAATTAAGTTTCGAGGAGGCAGATGAGGGGCTTTGCCACAGGCTGAAGTTTGGTTACATTTAACTCCCTCCGGCATCAGAACAGTTAAATTTTGAAGCCCCCAAGGAGCTGCTTCGTGATGGAAAGTTTTACATGAGAAAGTCTAGGCATTAAAAAAAACCAAAAACCAACCAAGGGGGAAAAAACAACCCAAATTTCTGAGGAATGATCTTAAACACTTCAGGTTTTGTTTCTTGTCGAGTGGAATATAGTTTTTTTTCCTTTCCCCCTTTGAAAAGGGGTTGAGGTGCTGGAAATTTCATCGCAGCGAGGCGCAGCTACTCGATCCTTTTCTCTGGATCGTGGGGGGAACGCACCAAACAACGGGAACACTTTCCCCCCAAAAATGCAAATCTGCCTGTTCAGCAAATCTCTGTTGGGCAGATAAAGTGGCTTCACGAAACCTGACTCTAAGGATACGCGGTGGGATTTACAATGGTTGGTACAGCAGAAATACATTTATTTTCTCTATTTTTTCCCCCCCACACACCCTATTAAAACAAGCCACCTTACACTCGCCTTGTTCCTAGAAAGCCTCCTGGCAGCTAAATATACAACTTTGCACACGAAGAAAACGAGAGAGGTTTATTTCCATATTTTTTTTTTTTCCATCCACTATCAACTGCAGAACTCTTGGCAGACTTAAAAAAGCCACAGTAGAAACAGAAAACGAGCCTCAACATTCACAGAAACACAACCACAAACACATTTTACAATACCCACCATATAATCAACTGATACTAAACCCCCTAGACCTCCCCCCNGAGATAAAGGGAAACCAGTCCCGCCCGGGCGGGATGGAGAAAACTCCAGCGGATCTGTCAGAGGAGAAAACATCTCCGGCCGGCATGGCATGAACCCAGCAAGGTCTAGATTTAGTTATTCTAAAGGTTTTCTTCGGGATGAAGATGAGGATGGAGAGGGGGAAACGCGGAGCCGCCGCAGCCACCGGTGGTACCCGCAGGACGAGGCTCTTTCCCCGGGGAGATGCCGGGCCCCGGCCCCCGGCGTGGCACTGGGCCCCGGAGGAAAGCGGGTGGCAATGGGAGAATGTGCCGGGAGCTCGCTTCAGGCGGAAAGAAAAGGAGAAAAAAAAGGAAAAAAAAAAAAAGGAAAAAAAAAGAATAAAAAAGGAAAAAACCGCAACGCAACTAAAGCAAAAAAAAAAAAATCCCTCCCCAACAAACCCCCGCCGATATTCAAGTATTAAAAGCATCTCAGCAAAAAGGAGGGCGAAGAAATAAACACAGGCTGGGGTTGGCACTTTATCTCTGCAACAGCCTACTGCTTTAGGAAAAGTCAATTCACAATAAATTATAAATATGCTAGCGCTAAGAACACAACCTTCCCCTCCCTTATAGCTCTACTAAGGTAGTATTTTAACTAGAAAATCCCATTCTTCCTCTCCTCTAAAAGTTAGGAATAAGTTGGCAGGGGTTCTTCCGCCCCTTTTTCTCCTAAATAATTTACAATGCGGCTCTGAGAGTGCCCCCCACACACTCTCTCGCCTCCCTCCCCGGCTTTTCTCCTCTTCTAAGGGACCCAGTATAAAACTACCAGATGAGGAGGTTTGCCTGGAAAGATCCTACTCAACTTTCTGTCAAAGTCACATATCTGCCGTGGCACGATTCCAATTAAAAAAAATCCCGCATCATTAAGAAAAAAGAAAAAAAAAATAAAATTAACTGAAGGGGGAAAAAAAATAAACCCAACCCCAAAGGAACCCAGTTGGGAGTTGGTGCTGTCATTACCCGACTACCCCCGGTAGAAAGTTGGCGAATTGCAAATGATTTGTTGGGTGCAATTAAACGCGAGTCTTACGAATGTGTCTGTCTTGCAGTAGTTTAATTAAATCGTCTGGTTCCTTGGCCACCTCAACGTGTGAGTGTGAGAGAGAGTGTGAGTGTGAGTGTTACAGACAGTCATTGTCCTTAGGTGGATAAAGCAAAAAAAGAAAGCGAGATTATGATTTTTTTTGTGTGTGGGGGGGGTTGTTTGTGGCCAGTTGTGTTTGCTGTCTTATTTTCCATGGAGAAAACACAAGCAGAGAAAACTGCTGCTCAGACAGGAGCCTGTGTTACACTGCAGGGAAAAGAAAAGAGAAGGGGAGGGGGGGTTGGAGGAGGAAAGGAACTGGGGTGGAGTGGAAATAGAGAAAGAAAACAAGAGAAGAGAAACAAAACCCAGCATGTGTCCCCAAAAAGGAGCTGCGGTTTTGGCTGAGTTGCCTCCTACGTGGCAATACTAAAAAAAATAAAATAAAATAAAGATAAAAAAAAGGAATAAGCAACATCTCGCATGCAAAGGTGGAGATGGGAAACGGGGAGGTTTTTCCCTCGTGTTTGGGGGATGTGGCAGCTCTACAGTGGGGGTTGGGAGCTGGGGGTGGGAAAGGTGGTTGGGGTGGGATGCTGCTTTTTTGGGTGTTTTTTTTTGTTTGTTTGTTTGTTTTTCATTCTTTGCCCTGTTCCTTGTTCATTTTCTTCATTTTCATCCTTCGGTTCTGAAACCAGATTTTGACTTGTCTCTCACTCAGGTTGAGGAGTCTGGCCACTTCGTGTCTACGGTCCCTCGTCAGGTACATATTGAATAAAAACTCCTTCTCTAGTTCCAGGGTCTGGTATTTGGTGTAAGGGCATCGTTTTTTCCTGGAGGAACGGGCGTGAAGCCAGCTGGCGGCGGGGTTGGCTGAAAGAAAAGCACCAAGATCAATAGGATGCAGCTTTTTGAGCGTGGTTCTCAGAAGGTTTTCATCATGCCATCAAATATTCAGATTATACATTCGCATATGCGCGCCCCGGGTGGAAAAAAAAAGAAATAAATTACTCCCTGCTCTAACACTGAGCGAGGCCCTTGGAAAAATCCATCGGGATGGAGCAGGGTGATGGGGGGACCCCCATCCCCAAATCCCGCCACACTCGGCCCCCCCCCTCCCCAGTGTGTGCTGGGATTGGGGGGTGTCTACGCTGTTTGTACACCCAGGTTTGTGTCCGTGCGTGCACCAGGCTGCGTGTCTCTGCACACGCGTGTGCCCTTGGCGCACACGTGCCGCTGGCAGAGCTCCCCCCACTTTCCCCCAGCCAGGTAAACACCCACATGCCCTTCTCCATTTGCATAACGCCCATCTGCGCCTTACGCGCCGTAAATACAAAGAAAGCAAGGCAAAAATTAGATAGATAATTCTATTTATTTTTTTTTTTCCTCCCCCCAGACGTCTTTTCCCACGTGCCTCCAGATTTACTCCCCTAAACCCAGGAAAAAAAGCGGAGAGGGGAGGTCTGGAGAAACCTTGCATAAATCCTGCTTTTTTTTTTTTTTTTGGTGGCAAGAAACGGTTTGGATACAATAAACATCCTCCGAGGGCTGGCTGGACTCTGCTGCCGGAGGTCTGGACAGCGTCACCCGGACAGACGGACATTTGCAAGGCTGCAAAACGCAGCCAGAAATAACCCCCCCGTCTGCCCGTCACCCTCGCGTGTGGGAGAAGTTACGTGGGAATCTTTGGCAGAAAGGACATTTCAGGAATGAGCCGGGGGGGGGTTGGGGGGTGACGAAGGGGGAGCAAAGAATATTTGGGGAGTAGAAGCCACCCCCGCGCTGGTGGTGAAGGTCGCAGCCGAAGGTGAAGTGGCTTTAGGGTAAATAATGGAGCGTTTTGCTAATCACATGCAAATATTAGCTGACCGTTGGGTAGCTGAGAGGCGGGAAAGAGTCGAGTGAAGGGTTATAGACAGACCACGGCTTTCTATTTTATTCCCTTTACCTCCTCTGGAATGATGACTGAAGCCATAAACCTTTACACCAATTAAATGGACCATTATAAATATATACATACACGCGCGCGGGCCATCAGAACGTTTCCTCTCCGCAAAAAAAAAAGAAATATATTGAATATTTCTTTAAAAAAAAAATAAATAAAAATAATCCGGTTAATCTTCCCCTGTAAGTACTGCCTCTTACAAATTTGCACGGCTATTTCCTTAATGTAATTGACTTGATCTAATATGCAGAATTAAATATTAAAGAGGAAGAAAGCTGTTAATAATTGATACTGTTAATCCTGCTCCCCGTCCTTTAATGGCAATGGAGGGCTCTGCTTCATAACGGAATTTTATTCGGTTTGGTTTTGGTTTTTTGGTCTTTTTTTTTTTGGTGGTGTTTTGGATCGTTCAGACAAGAAGGTCTTTCAGACGCCAGTTTAAATAACACCCCAATCTTTCAGCAAGCGAGTGAATGGGAAGAGGTCCTGGCACAGCTTTTTCTTTAAAATCCAGCAAATAAATTAACAGATCCCTGTGCCATACACAGGGCGGGGATTCATTATTAAGAAATACTTGCAAAAAATGGAAAGAGTCGGGGAAATTAGTGGGAGCACTTTCTGCGAACCAGCTCCATCTTCCAGCCCTGGCAAGCTCTCAACATCAGCCCAAATTAAACTATTATTTAAAACAAAATATGCGTCGTAACCACATGCCATAGAAACCACACAGCATCCTCTTAGCGCGGGTCCCTGCACTTCCTTATAACTTAATAACATTTTCTTGGACTAGATTTTTATATATTCAATTTCAGGGGCATTGAGCACAGAACCTGGATATTTAATTCTCTCAAATCATTCACCTCACGGTTGCAGTTTGTTCTGGATCTCTGCCCAGTACAATAGAACAGGACTCGCTTTTTGTGTGTGTGTGAGTGTGTGTGTGTGTGTCTGTGTGCGAGTTAAATGATAGGAAAGGGGGGGGAAAGCAAAAAAAAAAAAAGTCACCATAACATCCTGCACAAGGAGAGGAGGAAATCGTGAGGGGCGAAAATATACTGTATTTTTAATGGTCGCAATGGCATCTCTCTTGCTGTTCCACGTTGAGGGGAATAAATAACAACAACAAGCACAAAAGAAGTAAATTCAAGGGGGGAAAAAGAATGCCTGTGTCAGGGAGTCCTGCACAAGACTCTCAGGGGTTACACTGGCCCCGCTGCCAGTCTGGAAAACTTGGGTTTTCACTGCAAAATATTTGCCATGGGGGTGAAGCCAAGTTTCTCTCTTTGCCTCCTGCTCTCTCTGGCTCCCGTTTACCTTTCAGATGGCAACCAGGTACCAGCCTTGCACGAGGGGCAAGATACCACCCTTACTCGAGCGCCATTGCGTTATTATGACGATCATTATTAGAATTATTATTAATAATAACATTATTAATCGCATTCTTGATAGTACCACTAAAGATTTTCAAGGCGAATATTTTTTTCTACTATATCGCAGGGGAAAAAAAATAAGAAGACAAGGCAGCTAGAGGACAAAGCACATGCTGAAGTTTAACTCCCCAATCTGGCTGCATTACAAATAAAAGCTAATTAAGCTGGAAACCAACCCCCCCCCTTCTCCTTTTTTAACTAGGAAGGAGCGTGGCTTTGCAATATTCATACCCAGAACCGTTGCATTTAATAAACAAACAATAGAGGGGAAAAAACGACACAAATAAACAAGTCAACACGAGGAATAAATAAAGACACGAGCACCACGAACCCGAACGGAGCCGAGGGGGGGGGCACCGAACCCATCCCCATCCCCGCCGCTGCCGGGGACACCGGGCACGGCGAAGCCCCCGCTGCTGTTTACTTCCCCCACGTGAACTTTTCCTCCGTAATTTCTCCTCTTTCCCCCCTTTTTTTTGCTTTTTCTCCCCGACATTTCTTGGCTCCCCCCCTCCCCACCCCGTCCCTTCCCCACCGCCCGCACCCGCGCAGATTTCCTCCCGCTTACTAAAGTGGTCTCTGCTGCCGGAGCCAGCTCTCTGTAGCAAAGAGGATGACTCGCTCCAGCTTTTGTCCTCTCCGGACTCTGTTTAAGCTCAGAGACGACTCTCATTTTTATTTTTATTTTTTATTTACCGTCAGAGACAATGCCACCCCCCCCCCTCCCCTCCCCACCTCTCCCCTTAGGCTGGCATCAGCAAGCTGAGACTTTTCTTTAAGCCCTGATTTTTAAACTTTACGCAGCATTGTCCCCTTTTATTGCACCTCCTCCAGCTTTTATACTGTTTACTTCCTCACTTTTATAACTTACTTTGATCTGTCCTGTCTTTGTCTTCGCTTCCTTCACAAACTTTATTGTCCTCGAAGCTGGGCCTTTGATTGGAAACGATCCCTTCCCTTGCAGCAGAAGTTTCTAAATTGTACTCCTGTGTTCCCTGTTTATGGACATCCCCGGGACGGCCCAGCAGCGGCTCTGCCTTAACAGATCCCTGCCCGGGGAGGTTCTCTGCTCTGGGTACTGGATCCAGCCAGCTCCGGAGATACCTGCTATCAGATGGGACGCTTTGATGTTGAATATATGGATGGTAGACGGCAGGAAGGGTACCAGAAGAATGTGGATTCAAAGGAGTCCAGGAGGCGCTGAAAACTGGAGGTTTTGGCTGAAAACTACAGGAAGGGAATTCTAGATGCTCATTGTGCCCAGCTTGCCTGGAACTTGTATATTGCCCAGATGAAAATTTAGCTGAAGGCGAGTCTTCACTTTCATGACTTATAATAGAGTCGACATAATAATTGCTAAGAGTCCCAGAAATGGACATTCTCAGACATCATACAAAGCACGGTTCAATGAAGGGAAAAAAAAAAAAAAAAAAAAGGGGAAAAAAAAAAGAAAAAAAAAAAAAAAAAAAAAAAAAAAAAAAAGAAAAATTCAAATTTTGCCCCCTACCCCCTTCCCCAAACTCCCACAC
>VYZU01007744.1:18632-31981 GCA_013401355.1 Ceyx cyanopectus
TTTTTTTTTTAAAGAAAGATGCTGATGTGCTCGCTTTGCCTTTAATAACCATCATGGGGGAATAGAGATAAAAGCTATTCTTTGCCACTCGGGCTCCAGAGTACGATAGTCAAAGAACCAGAGAATAAGTATAAACCACCACTCCCCCCCAACCCCCACCCCCGACGTGGTTTCACAGACATACGTGTGTGTGTGTGTCTGCTCGTTCCTGGCTCCTATACATAGATGCACACACACACACACGTATGGGCTTTTGTAAAGAAAAAAAAAGAACAAAAAAGATGGATCTGGGTAGCAAGAGCGGTGGGGAGGGCGTTATAAATAATTAAGCAGCTGGGATGGGGAAAAAAAAAAACAAACCCGGATTGTTAACACGGTAAAATAATGTGTCTAAATATCAAATGTAAAATGTCACTGGCGTGGACGTGGCAGTGCAACTTTGACCAGCAAGACGCCGAGCTGCAGCTCCAGTGCACGTCCAAAGCCTGCCTTAGAATTTAGGCTTATAAATATATATATATTTATATATATTTATATATATATATACACACGTCTATCTTAAAATATCTCTGCATATGAACATATGTTCGCATGTTTCTCGGCACAATCTGAGGGGCTGCCTTGCTTGGGCTCCAATAGTTTNAAAAAAAAAAAGGGGAAAAAAAAAGGAAGAAAAAAAAAAAAAGAAAGAAAATATATAGGACAGATCTAGATTTGCACTCTACCCCCTTCTCCCAACTTCCCAGCCAACAAAGTACAGTTGGGCTGCTGTGTTGTGAGCTCCCAGCAAAATGATTGGTCAAACTTTTTTCGTGTGCCTGATAAAGCGTCAGTCTCGGCGTAAATCAATCGAAGCCGAGGGGGCTGCGCTGCGCTGTCATCCGCCCTTGCATTCCATATCAAGGATGGATTGTTTTATGTTTATGCAATGTTGCAAAACGTCAGGAGTTTCGAAAAGCCACCAAACGGACAGAGCTGGGGCTAATATTCCTGCCTAGATTTGCTCCTGAAATATTGGGGGGGTGTGGGGGAGAGAAGGAGGGGTCCGGAAGGGGGNAAAGATGGATCTGGGTAGCAAGAGCGGTGGGGAGGGCGTTATAAATAATTAAGCAGCTGGGATGGGGAAAAAAAAAAACAAACCCGGATTGTTAACACGGTAAAATAATGTGTCTAAATATCAAATGTAAAATGTCACTGGCGTGGACGTGGCAGTGCAACTTTGACCAGCAAGACGCCGAGCTGCAGCTCCAGTGCACGTCCAAAGCCTGCCTTAGAATTTAGGCTTATAAATATATATATATTTATATATATTTATATATATATATACACACGTCTATCTTAAAATATCTCTGCATATGAACATATGTTCGCATGTTTCTCGGCACAATCTGAGGGGCTGCCTTGCTTGGGCTCCAATAGTTTCCCACATTGCTGAAATCAGAAGCCTTCATTGAACTTTACAAGGCTAGTAAAATACAGCGCGCCACTGATCCGGCTTTGTTACAGAATGCCTTAAACTTGTGATGGTTAAATAGTTTAATAAAACTTACATTAGCTTTCTTTGATTTTTATAGCCTTGAATTTATTGCCTGTGGAAAAAAAAGGGGGGAAAAAAAAAAAAAAAAAAGAAGAGGAATCCCTCGCGTTTTCAACCCCCGTTCCCTCCCCTCGCACCTCACATGTATGTGCCCACGGTGCGTGGCAAACAACACCCACCCCCAACTCCCCGCTGGAATTTTCCGCGTGGTTTTGGAAAGCCAGACGATTTCGGGGTTGTTTGGGGTTGTTTTTTCTTTTCCCCTTCCGTGATTGACACGGGGTGAGAGCTCGGCGAGGTTCCCAACCCAGACGATGCGGGGGAACGGGGTCGGTGTGAGCAAGTTATGATGATAAATCCGTTTATTGCGAGGAGAGTCCGATAGCCTCGTAAATGTTGGTTAAGGAAAAGGTGCTCTCCGTGATTACGGCAAAAGTGTTTCTCTGGACTTCAGCTGTAACAGTCTGGATCAATTTGCCTCCTTTAATCTATTACCCCATCCGCCCTTCTCCCTCTCACCCCAACACCGAAGGATATTTAAAGTGAAGGGCAAAGAGATTTCTAGGAAGGATAAATCATGGCGAATCCTTCCTGAAGTCTATAGAGATGGAACTCTGTATTAACAGGCTAATCATAACATTGAGAGGTGCTAATAGCTGCCTGAAATGAAGGGGGGGAAGGAAAAAAAATAGATTATTTCGCGTTGCTCTCTGGCTGTATGAGGGGGTGTGCGGGTGTGTGTGTCCATATGTCCGTGCCTGCACAAAACGGGTGTGGGAAATTGCTATCAGAGGTGTTTTGCTGATACTAGAAGGTTATAAAGGCGCTGAAAAACCTACAGCCAAAGCCTTAGGTTTTTCCCTAATTCCTAATAAGCGGGGTTTTTCCATGAGCATCTGCCCTGCAGCCTGATGAAGGGACACGCTCTCCCATGTCCAGGACCAGAACTCCTCTAAATGAGACACGATTAGGAAACTGTCTATTTTAATTAAAATAAAATGTAATAATTCCCAAAAAAAACCCAGGAAGGTCGGGGTGATGGGCAAGGACAGACGGAGTTTAATGCCGGAGGTCAGATTTATTTTTAATTTTTTTTTATTTTTTTTTTGCATCCATCAGGCTAGCAAAAACCCCTGAGCAGCTCAGCCCCCTCCCTGGCTTTGGAGGAGCAGATGCAGCCCGCGGGCTCCAGCCAAGGTGAGGGTTGAGGAGTGGTTGGGGAGCCCTCTCCAGCCCCTGGGCTAAGACTTTGCCAAGCCAGCCGCGGGTAAATGTCACCAGGTGAGTACTCCCCACCGACCTGCCAACTTCCCTCTCCTTTCCAAGGCTAATCTGAAGTAACTCCACTTCACCCTTCTGAAAGCAGAGAATTCCCCTTCCAGGCAGCAGCGTGGGGCAGGATCGCTGCTCTCTCTCCAGCGCATCTCACATGAACAGGGTTTGTGTGAGACGGGATGGGGGGGGGGGGGGGGCGCGGACCCCCCCCCCCCCCCGGGGGGGGGGGGGGGAGGAGGGAAATTCCTGCTTTTTCCAACTTTTCACATTTCTATCCCCCCCTCCCCGCCTTTTAACTTCCTTAAGAGTTGGGGAGCGTTTGAAATTAAGAGACCCTCTGTCGTCAGAAATGAAACACGAGCTGGGTGCTCACGTTGTCATATTTCTCGGCTTTATTGCCTTTCAGAAATGATTATTTTTTTTTTTTTATTTTAAATCGGAGTATTTCACAAGAGATTCGGAGGGGCTCTGCGAATGTTATGAGAGCCTGGGAGAGGAAAGGGCTGATTTAAGTGTGTTGTGGAGATTAAACTCGCTTGGCGCATGGAAATGTGTTTATACAACTGATGGATAAACAGCCGTGCTGGTAACAGGGTGTTGAATAAGTATAGATGAAATTATTGAACGTTAATTGAAGCAAAACACCTGTTCTCTGTTCACTAGATAGATTGGCCGTGTCTTACCTGTAATAAATATATTCTTGGAAAAAAAATCCTGGTGTGCCTCCTATAAATAATGATGAACTATGTCAGCATGTGAGTATATAATTTTCTGTAGTATATAAATTTAAACCAAGAAGACTCTTAGGAGCGTGGCTGTGAGGCAGAAACGAAGGGTTTTCAGATCCCTGGTGAATGGAAACCTCACAAGAAGATCTGCAAAATCCATTTGCTTTTCCTCCTCTGGAGGTTTCCGTTTGTTCAGTAGTTTATTTTTTATACATATCCCCATAGCTCATCTCTTTGTAGCCTTTTCTGAGAGGGGCTTAAGGCAAACGACAGCTTCATCCCAGGTCTGCCCTCCAGGAGAGCCCACGTTGTGCGGTGCTGCCTGCTCCGGGTGACACTATACAGGCGTATTTGCAAAGAGAACCCATCAGAAATTACATGAAAAGCTCTTCTGTTGGCAAAAAATAAAAAAATAAAAATCTTGGAGCGAGAAAAAGTCAGAGAGAAAGTGTCCAGAGTGTAAAAGTCTGCAAGAATGAAGCTTTGGGAGAGAGGAGGCAGGATGTGTGAGTTCTGCTCAGCTCGCAAACTGGATTAAATTTAGATATGTGATTGTTGTGAGATGGTAAAGGGAAGTGGAACTGGAAATAGTTATGAAAAAAAAAAAAAAAAAAAGAAGTTCGAAGTGGAAACTTTTCTCTGCTTTCAGAAACAGCGCCAAGTGGATTTGGCTGTGAGGAAGAATTCGGGGCATTGTCAGCTTGCGATGGAGAGCCAGAGGCTTCTGAACTCAGATACTGTTTATAAATAATCTTTATTGTTTGCGGGGAGAAGGCATCTTTTCCAAATAGTGCTTTGAAATGCACAACTGCCAAAATCCATCCTTAGCGAACGGTTCTTTGGGTTGGCATTTCTAAGCTGAAAACGACCGAATAGAAAATATTTTTCAAGCTGTATAGGTTTTAAATCTGTGGAATTACCTTTTACTGAGCTCTAAGTTTTGCCATAAGAAAGGAAAAAAAAAATGCAGATGATCCGTTGCTTCCCGGAAACATATTTAAGCACTTTTTTTAAGGATGGTTATTATAATTTGTTCGAACTGGCACCTTCGTCCAGCTGATTTTGCCTCATTCTGGCTGATATGGAGAAGGTGGGGGAGACCTGGGGGTGCGGAGCCAGGCAGGGCAGGATTAGGGGGTTTATTTTTGTGTTCACCGGGGATCTTTACACCCAGAGGCCGATATAACGTGCATTATATTGGGCGTATTTACTCCTTACAGTTGAGGTTTGGAAGCCGATAAGGATAAGCTAAGGGAGGATAAAAGCTGAGAGTGAACTTCATGGCTATGGAGAGTCTGGAGACCAGATTCGAAGATAACCCAGCAGCCTTCAAAGGGCTGGGCGTTCATTTCAGGCGATAGAAACCATTCCAAAATGATGCTAATAACAACTATAATAGCGGGTAATTACAACAAGCGCCAAAAAAAAATTTGTTGTATTCGGGAACCAGAAATAAAACCTCAAAACCTTCATTTAGGGGTGATACTTTTAGGCATTTCTAAATGGTTCTGAAAGAAACTTGAGTCACGGAGCACGAAACGCACGAAAGGGCAACAAAAAATCCCTCCTGGAGAGGAAAACTTTTTTTCTTTTTTTTTCTTTTTTTTTTTTTTTAAAGAGTAAAATAAGTTTTTGTAGCCTAAAAGCCCAAGGATCTACCTTTGCCATTTCCTGTGCTAGCTCTCGGTTTGAATGCTGCCGTCTGTTAAAAATCCGTAAGCGGTGAGGAGAGAGGGAAGGAGGAAGGGGTGGGGGGGAATTCCTTGTCTGAAGAGAAGCAAAAACAAGTTACACATGTGGGCAATTTTCCAAGGACCGAAAGTATACCCTGGCTAAAAAAACCCCCGATTCCAAATGAGGTTTGTAATCTCAGCAGTTAATAAAGCATTTCGATCCCCTGTAAAGTAAAAGCGTATGTGCATGCGAGAAAGGAAGCTGGAAGGAGAGAAAGTTAAAATAAAGTTTATTTGTTGTTCGGGAACCCACATTCTGGCTACTAGACTGATTTCCAACTCCCCCCCCCTAATCTTTTTCCTCCCTCCTCGAAAGAATTCAACTCCCAAGCAAGAGCCGGGTGAGGATTTTACACCCCGGGAGCTGCTAAGTAAGTGCTGAGGGTTCCCCCCGCTCTGTTTTGGGGTCACCATGATAAAATGGAGATTCCCCTCAAAAAAAAAAAAGTAAAAAAAAAAAGAAAAAAAAAATAAATCCTCCAGATCTTCTTAGTTTGGGAGGAAGGGAAGTAACAGCCCGTGGTGGTGAGAAATCTGTCGCTCCCACTGAAGGCAGGGGAAGAGGGTGGGAAAACACAAGCACAGGTACAAGAATGAAGTCGTGATAGGATTGTTGCCTTGCAAGCGGTACCATGAGCCCTAATAAAAAGAAAAAGGTGAGTTTCTTTCTGCTAGGGTCGCTTCACAACACTTTTATTTTTATTTTTATTTTTTTCCTTAATTAAAACTCATCCCGGGCCGGGGGAATATCAGACCTTGGCAACTTGGGGGGAAATTTCTTGCATTGCCCGTAGTTGCTCGTTGCCTGGAAGCGCAGAAATGTGCAGCCTGTCGCCAACCAGGCAACTCCTACTCGGAGGGGAATCTTTTTTTAGCCATCCCCACTCAGCTCCTTCTCCAGGTAAGCTCGCTCTTCTCTTTTTCACTTGGAAAAAACACCACAAAGCGCCGCAGAGGCAGCCGTGGGACAGGCGGCACCCCCTTCCCACCGCACCCTCCTTGCTCCTCTCCTTCCTTCCATCCCCAAACCCTTGGGAAATGAGCCCCAATTCCCATTTTCAGGCAGCAATACAGACCCCCCGGGCCTGATTCTGATCTTCCCTAGTTCTGTGTTCCCCATTCTCCTCCCTGGCCCTTGTTTCCTCTATTTACGTGGGGTAGGAGGGAGATCAAAATCAGAAGGCCAGACATTTACAAGGCAGGTTAGTGGTTGCCTATGGGGACATTATTACCGAATAGTTTATGATTAACTTTCCCAGATTGTCCTTTTCCGTTTAAGGGCTTTGAGTCAGGGCACAAGCAGCACGTTGTTTCTAAGGAGGGAGTCACAGGGGCTTGTGAGTTAGGTGGAAAACTGAGTTATTTTCCGCTGTTTGACTTTTCCTTCTCCTCCCCTCGCTCGGCTGTTTGTTTTATAGGCGAGATAGGAGCTGTGCCTACAAGAATCACCAGTTTCGGGAATAAAACACCAGTTCCAAACCCAGACAAGTTTTCTGTTTATTTGTTTTCGTTCTCTTTCAACACTCCGAGGGCAGAGGAAAAAAAAAAAAAGGAAAGAAAAGAAAGAAAAAATGAAAAAAAAAAAATCCACTAATCCCCTCGGCCACAAAAAGTAGCAGCAGATGGTGGTTTAGACCCTGGATATGGTATCAAAGTTTAATTCCTCAACCCTCCGAGGGGGATCCAGTCCCAGGGTTGTTTAGCCGTGGCCTGGATCATGTGAAACTTGGGGTTTTCTGCGGATTTGAGACACCCAATGCGGGGAAAATCGCGTCCCTGAGCTGATGGGTTCACACGCGGGAACTCTGCGGGCTTCCAGATTGCGGGAAGCGTGGAATTCACCCACGGACACCCCGACACGCATCTCTATCCGCGATCCCTCTCTCTTTCCCACACTGATTTTGGGTGGATTTTTAAATACATATTTTATTCTTATTATTTTGCTGTGTTTGGTTTTGTTTTGATGTTGTACTGTATTTTTTTTTTTGTTTTAATTCCGCACTTTCCCACGTGCAACACGTTGGGATGCGGAGGAAGGATGCGGTTGAAACTGCCGTGGGCATTTCTCACACCACCTCCACCTTTTTCTTGGTTTTATTCGATGAATTTACAGCTCAATGCCAAGCCACGAGCATCACCCGCCCAATCTTTGCTCGTATAGACCGCGGCTTGGCATTGATCGCTCTCTACAGACCTGGGCACGTTTCCTACGAGACGCTGGAGCTTCTCGGTGACTAAATGTTCAATATCAAACCCCTGGGACCGAGTCTTGGATGTTTATCTCCTTGGCAAAAACCACAAGAGACCCCTCTCTCCTGCCCGGTCCCTAAAAACATCCCCAGCGGAGCCACCAACGCCAAGACCTGCGGAGATGTGCAGCAGGGCCCTGAATAAATTGATTTTTATCAACGGGGACGATTCAACTCCTGAGCTGGACGCGGTTCTTTTGTGTTCCCTAAACCCACACGTTACCTTTTAGGCGGTACAGCCACAAAATTAAGACCCAGTTCAACGTCTGTAGAGCTGGCTGGGTATTTAGCGGTGGAGATTTTAACACAAACTTTATTGCGAGCACCGAGGGCTTTGCTAAACGGGACTGCCCGGAGGTGGGGAGGGGGGTTTAGCCTTCGAGAGGCGCCCGCAGCCTAATTAGACCTTTAATAAGCTCTTGATGACTGAGTTGTCTCGCAAAAGGTCCCTGAAACTGGGGGTTGAAACAAAGAACAAACCTCTCCCCATCACCCCCTTCCCCTCCCCGGTGATGCCCGGGGTTGGGTCGCGGTAACAGCGGAGCTGGGCAGGGACTGGTGGCTCCCAGCGCGGTCCCAGTACGAACTGGGAGCTGGGGAGTGCGTGTGTGTGGAGGGGGGGGTTGAGGGATACAGTGGTACCCAGGGGTGCCAACTTTTCCCCATCCTTCCTGGAACAACTGCCCTAAGGAAAGAAGAGCGAGGAGGATAACTGGAGTAAATCAGGTAGTTTGATGTTCTTGTGTTTAAAATTAAAAGCCCAACAACATGAAACTACCTAATTCACAGAGCAGTTCTAGTTCAGCCTTGGGTCAAAGGCTAAAATTCCCAAGAAAGGCGCCTGGGCGGCCATTTTGTTTGACATCATCTGCAATCTGAACTTTTATAATAGAAAACAGTTGCTAGGAAACAAAAGCAACAAAAGGATCTTTTCAGAGACGAAATAAAACCCCTTCGGATTGCACGAAATAACTATTCAAATGATTTCCTATATACAGTGTCTGGAGCGGATCCCTCCTGCAGGACTTTACAAATAGTTTACAAATAGACCAGAGGAAACAGTAAAATGCTTTTGACTTTGAGAAACAAGCGATTATCGCAGCTATAAAACAAAAAAAAAAGAGCAAAAAATTCCTAAAGTTCTTTCCTCACCTCCTCTGGAAAGCGAATTGAAAGGAACGTTTCCGAGATGAAGCTGATTTATCAAGGCTTGGTATTAAAACACAATTACCGTGGGTTTTCTTAATTATAATTATTATTTTCTTGTTGTTGTAGCTAAACCTGGCAGCATTTGGAGAAGTTTCCGCAGAGAATAGTGTTAAATCAGTGAGTTCCGGGAGAAAAAAAAAACAATCCCCGAACAATTAATTCATATTCTCCTCCCCTGAAAGCAAGTATAACGTGATTCATTAAAGGAAGAATGAAAAAAAAAAAAGTCAAGAACATATAAATCAATTAAAGTAAGAGCAAAAAAGCGACTTTGTGGCTATTTTATGGGTGTAAATAGCAACACAGTGAAACTTATTGTGTCTTTTCCTCCAACGCGCTCCCAGCGCTGAAAAAAAAGTGTTATAAAATAATGACTGGGTGGTGATAAAAAGGAGAATTAAAAGCGAGGAGAGGGGCCGGGAGGCGCCCAGATCTCGGGGGCTTTGCTGAGCAACATCCTCGGGGGAATTTTGGCAGAAAAGAATAAGTAAAAAAAGTCCTATTTAGGGAAAATTAAATTATAAATAAAATAAAATATAAAATAAAATATAAAATAAAATATAAAATAAAATATAACATAAAATATAACATAAAATATAAAATAAAATAAAAATAAAATAAAATAAAATAAAATAAAATAAAATAAAATAAAATAAAATAAAATAAAATAAAATAAAATAAAATGGGATACACCCCCAGCCTACTGGGCGAAGTATCAAAGCTTATTTTTTTCTATGCATATATATAGATATAAAGTCAATGTCTTACCTTGTAAACTGAGGGTTTGTCCTCAAGTGGATTAAATGACTAAAGAAAGCAACACTAAGGAGTGGGAAGACAAGAGGCAGAGATAACGCCGTCCCCGAAAGGGCAAGTTTAGGGGAGTTTAAAAGTTCATGGAAGAAAACAAATCCTCGGAGTTCAAGAGATGCTCGGAGGAGACAGAGACTTGACAAGAAGTTCGGTTGATTTCTTTTGCAAAGCCTCGGGAAGCCTGGATGGGCCGGATTATAAATCTATTTTCCGGAAATCCAATAAAACTCGCCCGTGTTGTTGAACTTCCAACAATTTACCCCAGGCCGGGGAGGGAGACGGGGAGGAATCCGAAAACAAATAAACAAACCCACCAAGAACAACCACCCCCCGAAAAAAAAACAACATTTGAAAGAGAATAGAAGGGGGAGAATTTGAGGGGAGGGGGGAATTGAGCTTGGGAGGGGTTGTTTGTGTTTTTATTTAGAGGTCTCTAATGCCTCTGATTCCGCATCCTTGGTCTCTAATTTGAAAATAATAGGGTTTGGGTTTTTTTTTTTTCCACAGTTCATCATTTCCCGAACTCTCTTTTGATACACAAATAGAGGCAGGCTTAAGATTAAATCGAAAATGCGGAGGGAAAAAACAAGGTTTGCTATTAAAATTCTAATTTTCTTTACACTAGAGTATTACATACCTCAGTAAATATATGCTATATGTATTTGCAGACACTATTTGCTGTACTTACACGTACAACTCCTCTAATAATGTAAAAAATATGTCGAATATTTTCCATTTCCTACAGATAATTAAAAAAAGGCAAAAAAAACCCCCCGAAACAACCAACAACAAAAAAAACCAAACAAACCAAAAAACCTCAAACCAACAACCAAAACGCCTAGAGCCGCTACTTTACTTTTTATGCCAATGCAATTAGTAAAACAAAACTCGTGGTCACACTTGAACTCGTCCCACTAAAAGCTCTTTCTTTCAGACAAAACAAGCAGGAGGAATATATTTGAACAGAGCTTTCACTGCCGCAACTTGGAAATGGAGCATTCCCCACCCCGCCCCTAAATTGCAGAGTGAAAACATAAATAAAGAAAAGCACTCAAGACCAGCTTGGAAAAAAAAAAAAAAAAAAAAGCGGAATGTGCCATTTAACTTCACGAGTTAAATAACAGTAAGGGGAAAATAATAATTATAATTACCCCAAATCTAAGTAGGTGATGCATTAGGTTTAATTCTTGAGTTGGAATAACACTTTAAGGTAATGGGAATTATTTTTTTTCCCCCTTCTGGCTGTTGCTAAAGTTTGAAAAAAGACATTTTCAATTCAGACGTCAAAGACAAGTTGGAGCTCTTAGACAGCGAATGGATGTCTGAGCTCCCAGATAACTTCTGCTTGTCAGGGGAATAAGTGTTAAAATAATTAATAGGCTGGGCTGGGAGGGATTTCGAGTGTTTGCGTGGGCATCTATCAGTGAACGTATATATGTGTACAAATCCATTACACAGACACACTTCCATAATGGAAGAATCTATTACAGATCATCCAAGGGAAATGGCCCTGAATCTCTAGATCTCATTACGGCTTTTCTCCGTCACTTACTTAGATCTTCACAAAGAGATGGTTTGGGTTTGTTGTGTTTTTTTTTTATTATTAAAATATGGTTATTGCAGTTGGTTTTCACAGCGCCCATTCATCAGCATTAGCCTTTGGGAGTATTTGGTGTCCGCTCTTTAGGAGTCATGCGGATATTCCCAAGCACAACGCGTTACAAACGCTCATTTATAGGGGAAAAAAAAAAAAAAAAGCATAAAAAGTTGGCCCGAAACCCACCCCCTCCACACGGCTGAGTGGGAAACACCTCGGCGTGGGCTCTTTCTCTTTTTCTTCCAGCTATCAGCACAGAAAAACGCGCTAATTCTTAATAACCCACGGTAAAAATAGATAGATATATATTTATACCTGCCTGTTTGAACCATTACACCTCTGCTAAGAAGAATATGTTCTAATAATAAATATTAAATACCCCCCATCCGCTGTATTTAATAATCGCCCCCGGGAGAAGAGGGCTCGGCGGCCCCGCTGCGCATCCCCCGCATCTCCCGGCGGCTGCGGGGCCGGTGGCCTCGGGGAGGCGCTCGCTGGCCGGGCTGGGCCGGGTCCCGCAACCCCCTCAGCCCCGCCGCGCTCCGCAGACCCGACTGCCAGCCCTCCAGGGGCACCTTTTATTTCTCTGCCACGGAGAAGACAAATATTGTGACTTCATTTTTCTTTTTTTCCTTTTTTTTCCCCTTTCCTCCCCCTTTTTTTTCTAAAATTTAATGATATTTCTTCCTTTTTTTCCCTTTTTTTTTCTTTTTTTTTTCTTTTTTCTTTTTTTTAATTTAATGAAAGGGGCTCTGGAATTAAAATGAAATTTTAATGCGAAACTGCATGAAATTAATTAATTAATTAATCGATATTTTTTGTTGTTGTTTTTTAAACCCAAACCAGATTTCTCTGAAGCCCCGTAGGGCTCTTCTGACCCACGCACACTTTTACTACGCTACTAACTCCGAGGTGCGGAGGGATGAGACTCACACGGGGTACCACGGCCCCGAGAGGGGTTGATGGAGACGGGGGGGCGGGGAGGGGAGGGAGGGTCCCGACGGCCATGGGCAGGCACGGAGGAGGATGGAGGGTGGCGAGGGGCACGGGGAACCCCGACACAGGCTCTCCTGCCCCGACGTGAGGGGCAAGACGGATCTATGGTCCCCCCAAAACGTGGCAAAGCCCTGCCGGGGGCAGCTCCCCTTTGCTCGGGGTCTGCCAGGAGAAGCAAAACCTCGATGGAAGCACCTCCCATGCTACTTGTTGCTACGGGAAAAAGAAGTTTTCCTCCGGAGCAAGGGAGACACGAGTGGGGTGAAACAGGAGCCCGAGGGAGCCCCTCGGCCCATCCTCCTGCTCCCCCCGTCGGGGCCCGGTTGGAGGATTTGCTTTGCCATTTTCGGGTTCCCCGTTCCTGCCTCCTACGCTCCTTCTGGTTTCAGGGAGAGACAAAATCCCTGATTTTATCGACTAAACCCGTAATTAGTCGGAGTCATTAGGCCAGGGCAGATAAACCCAAGGAGTGACCCACGCGTGTCCCCGCAGAGCCCCTTCCCCTCCACAAGCACTGCCCGAGGAATTAAGGGAAAGAAAACTCTCCAAAGGCCTTGTCTGAAAGGCAGGATACAAGTTTAAAATCTCCATGTTCCCTTCGCTGTTCCATATCATTCCAATTTTCCAATTAATACGAAAATACTAATTAATATCAAGGAGAAGGCGGCGGGAGCTCCCTCATCGTCCGTACCCCCGCCTCAGAATAACTCCTTATTCTAACTGGGAATCTCCAAGGTGAAAAACAAAATGAAGAGACACCTCGGCCTTAATTATTTTCCCCCGACAGCCGATAGCGGCTTCTCGGGAAAAAAATAAATAATAATAAATAATAATTAGTCTCCAGACACGCGGGAAAGTTTCTGGGTTAGTCAAATGTGGTTTTCTTTAGCCACAGAGGATTCGGATGGAGGGGCTGGGGGCTAAACCTTAAAAAGCACATTTTACTGGTACAAGAAGAATCAGAAACCTTCCGTTGGCTGCCAATAAACCAAATAAATACGCAAAATATTTTGAATAAGTGGATGGTCAGGCACAAAATCGATCGGCTAAGAGCATTGAAATTCTCTGCATTAAACCTCTGTTTTGCCAAGGCCTCTACAGGTCCAACAACTCGTGCGAGAATTCATTTTGCCCCAGATATTCCCAAGCCAGCAAAATATTTCTAATTTATTCCTTTTAATAATTTGCAAGAAAGTTTGTTTGGTTTTTTTT
>VYZU01007744.1:32040-49863 GCA_013401355.1 Ceyx cyanopectus
AAAAAAAAAAAAAAAGCATAAAAAGTTGGCCCGAAACCCACCCCCTCCACACGGCTGAGTGGGAAACACCTCGGCGTGGGCTCTTTCTCTTTTTCTTCCAGCTATCAGCACAGAAAAACGCGCTAATTCTTAATAACCCACGGTAAAAATAGATAGATATATATTTATACCTGCCTGTTTGAACCATTACACCTCTGCTAAGAAGCATATGTTCTAATAATAAATATTAAATACCCCCCATCCGCTGTATTTAATAATCGCCCCCGGGAGAAGAGGGCTCGGCGGCCCCGCTGCGCATCCCCCGCATCTCCCGGCGGCTGCGGGGCCGGTGGCCTCGGGGAGGCGCTCGCTGGCCGGGCTGGGCCGGGTCCCGCAACCCCCTCAGCCCCGCCGCGCTCCGCAGACCCGACTGCCAGCCCTCCAGGGGCACCTTTTATTTCTCTGCCACGGAGAAGACAAATATTGTGACTTCATTTTTCTTTTTTTCCTTTTTTTTCCCCTTTCCTCCCCCTTTTTTTTCTAAAATTTAATGATATTTCTTCCTTTTTTTCCCTTTTTTTTTCTTTTTTTTTTCTTTTTTCTTTTTTTTAATTTAATGAAAGGGGCTCTGGAATTAAAATGAAATTTTAATGCGAAACTGCATGAAATTAATTAATTAATTAATCGATATTTTTTGTTGTTGTTTTTTAAACCCAAACCAGATTTCTCTGAAGCCCCGTAGGGCTCTTCTGACCCACGCACACTTTTACTACGCTACTAACTCCGAGGTGCGGAGGGATGAGACTCACACGGGGTACCACGGCCCCGAGAGGGGTTGATGGAGACGGGGGGGCGGGGAGGGGAGGGAGGGTCCCGACGGCCATGGGCAGGCACGGAGGAGGATGGAGGGTGGCGAGGGGCACGGGGAACCCCGACACAGGCTCTCCTGCCCCGACGTGAGGGGCAAGACGGATCTATGGGCCCCCCAAAACGTGGCAAAGCCCTGCCGGGGGCAGCTCCCCTTTGCTCGGGGTCTGCCAGGAGAAGCAAAACCTCGATGGAAGCACCTCCCATGCTACTTGTTGCTACGGGAAAAAGAAGTTTTCCTCCGGAGCAAGGGAGACACGAGTGGGGTGAAACAGGAGCCCGAGGTAGCCCCTCGGCCCATCCTCCTGCTCCCCCCGTCGGGGCCCGGTTGGAGGATTTGCTTTGCCATTTTCGGGTTCCCCGTTCCTGCCTCCTACGCTCCTTCTGGTTTCAGGGAGAGACAAAATCCCTGATTTTATCGACTAAACCCGTAATTAGTCGGAGTCATTAGGCCAGGGCAGATAAACCCAAGGAGTGACCCACGCGTGTCCCCGCAGAGCCCCTTCCCCTCCACAAGCACTGCCCGAGGAATTAAGGGAAAGAAAACTCTCCAAAGGCCTTGTCTGAAAGGCAGGATACAAGTTTAAAATCTCCATGTTCCCTTCGCTGTTCCATATCATTCCAATTTTCCAATTAATACGAAAATACTAATTAATATCAAGGAGAAGGCGGCGGGAGCTCCCTCATCGTCCGTACCCCCGCCTCAGAATAACTCCTTATTCTAACTGGGAATCTCCAAGGTGAAAAACAAAATGAAGAGACACCTCGGCCTTAATTATTTTCCCCCGACAGCCGATAGCGGCTTCTCGGGAAAAAAATAAATAATAATAAATAATAATTAGTCTCCAGACACGCGGGAAAGTTTCTGGGTTAGTCAAATGTGGTTTTCTTTAGCCACAGAGGATTCGGACGGAGGGGTTGGGGGCTAAACCTTAAAAAGCACATTTTACTGGTACAAGAAGAATCAGAAACCTTCCGTTGGCTGCCAATAAACCAAATAAATACTCAGAATATGTTGAATAAGCGGATGGTCAGGCACAAAATCGATCGGCTAAGAGCATTGAAATTCTCTGCATTAAACCTCTGTTTTGCCAAGGCCTCTACAGGTCCAACAACTCGTGCGAGAATTCATTTTGCCCCAGATATTCCCAAGCCAGCAAAATATTTCTAATTTATTCCTTTTAATAATTTGCAAGAAAGTTTGTTTGGTTTTTTTTTTCTCTTTAGGATTATTTCATGTGCTGTATTTGGGAGTATTTTGAATCACACTGAAATCCTTGCAAGAGTCGGCAAAACGACAAAGAAACAAACAAAAAAAAATATATACCGACAAAAATTCTCTAGAAATGAGCAACAGAAATAAATCCAACACCGTGCAGTCCCTGGAATAAAATACTCCATTTGTTCCCATTCCATCCATTTGTTGGGAAATTCAATTAAGCCCGGCTACCTTCAATTATTTACATCAACCCTCCTTCCCGGAGACTTTAATAGGTTTCTTCTCTGCTTTTCACCATTCTTATTAGAAATCCATAAAAGCGGGGGAGCGACAGGAAATTAAATGGAAAGGTACCTCATTCTGGCCCAACTGCTTTCCTAGCTCTGCATCGCTGCCGCCCGACGCAAACTTGATGCAGCCGGAGAGAAAACACATGGCGACATGAAAAGCTTGTAGTCCCCCCTCAGCAAAGTGGACTTGGCAATCCTGTCGAAATGACCTTTTCCTTTCAAGTCTAGCAAGGAGCTTCCTTCCTATCCCACCGGAGAGTCAGGAAGAAAAAAAAAAGGGAAAAAAAAAGGAGGGATAAAGGATAATGATGCAAATGGTGGAGCCATGTAAGTAGAAAACGCGGGTTGGATGACTATTATTATTATTATTATTATTATTATTATTATTATTATTTTAAATTAGTTATTCTCCGAGAGAGGCCGAAAAAAAGTGGAAATTGATGCCAGGTTTTCCCAGCTATCGAGCCAAGCAGGATTTCTCTGCCTTGAGCTGAAGCTGTGGCTGCTTCAAATCCCCGGGTCCATGACGCAGGATTTAGACAAATAGAGAAATTAGTAATTGATGCTAATGACGAAGAGTCGGATCAATGATGAGAAAGAAAGAAAGAGGCAAAAATCCCAGCAGAGAAACTGGCGGGTGGAGGAGGGAGATACGAGCAACGCTTTTTGCCTCCGATCTCTGATAAGAGAAGCTTGAGGATTTTTAGAAGACGGAGCCTGAAATTATAATGGAAAAAAAAATGAAGAAGAAGAAAGAAAAAGAAGAAATAAGAAAATCAAGCCCATCCAGAGAGCCGGGGAGAGGTTTTTCTACCCAGACGCCTGTAGCTGGTGAGGAGAAGAAAGTACTCTCGGTTGCTACATGTGGGAAATGGGAAAAGAGTAACAAAAAAAAATGGAAAACGCCTCCCTCTCCAGGCTCCCCAGCACTCACTTACCTGCCCGAGCCTCTCCTCTCTGTCTTGTCTCTCTTTTTTTTTTTTCTTTAAGCAAATATTTCCCCTCCCCTTTCAAAATACCAAGGAAATCAATAACTAAACGCAGCCTCTGTCCTGCTCTCAGGAATCCTTCCCCCACTTGTTACAGCCGAGAAAAAACCTTCCTCAGCTCCGGTTGATTTTCTTTTTTGGAAGGTTTGGGGGTTTATTTTCAATCGGAGGTACTCCTGGCTCAACGCTTGAGAGCGAGGGTGCTGTAAATTAATTTTTAACCAAAGGACTATTGTGTTAGCAAAGGGAAAGAAAAAAAACCAACAACCAACCCTCAAGCACCTTCCCTCCCCTTGTCTAGACAAAATCACTGTTTTGACGGCAATCTACAGGCTTCCCCCGCTCCTCCCCAGGTCCTGCTTGTTTGCCGCCTTCGGGGAAGGGAATTGAATTTTTCTTGATTTATTTTACCCACCTTCGACTCGTCGTGCTGCTTTAACATCTTTAGACCTGGCTAAAGATGGAGCTTTCTGCCGGAAAAAAATTAAAATAAAATAAAATAAAATAAATATATAAAAAAAGGAAAAATAAAAAGGGATCTTTTCCACCTTTCCCCCTAATCCATGAGCAGGGTCCAGCCCAACGGGCACCCCAAAATCCCCCTCGGCAGCCGATGCTTAGCTCCTTTCTCCAGGGGAGGTGGCCGCAGATGGGGGGGGGGGGGGGGTTGGAGAACCTGTTGGGTCTGTCGTCACCCCAACCCCCCCGAGCCTTGTGGGTGGCAGAGGGGGGTCCAGCCTCGCTCCCCTGGCAGGTCTGTGCCAAAGGAAGGGGGTGTTGGGGGTGGGCAGAGCTCTTCTGGGCTGCCCCGGGTAGGGGGGGAGGCGGCAGGATCCGCAACCCTGGGTGTTGGGTGCTCCATCTCCATCCTCAAAGGAGGTGTCGGGGGGGTGGGGGTGGGACCTTCTTTCCCGACTCCCCGGCTTCGTGACGGGGGGGAGGGAGGAAAGGAGACAGGAACAGGTCGCTGCCGGGGGAAGGAGCGGTCTGGGGCTTGGGAAAAAAAAAGATATTTTGGAGTAAGAGCGGGTGGGGGTTGGGGGGAAGGAGGTCTCTGACAATCGACTTATCTGTTAGAAAACGCGTCTGCAGGCGAGCTCACCAATCCGGGGAGGCCGAGGCTGCCGAGACCATCCCCTGCTGTCAGTTTTAATGGGAAACTTCACTGCTTTGCAAGGATGGGGGGGGATAGATTTTTTTCATATCAAGAGCCGCAGCTCCCGTCGACCTTCCCCTCGCCCCTCCCCAGCGCTTTGCTCACACCTCTGTTCCCAGCCTCCCCATTTTTGGAGTGGGGTTTATTCTGGGAAAGCCCTTTGCGGAGGTGAAGAGAGGAGAGCCGGTGGCTGGGCCAGGGCATGGAAGCTCATGCTCAAAAAGATCCAGAGGAGAAAGAGTTCTGAGGAGAGCTGGTGTCGTCCAGCTCCCCCCATTGAGCCAGGCGAGCCGGGCTCCAAGCCTTCCCCTCGGCCTGCAGACGGGCAGAAGGAGCAAAAATTAAATGTACTGGCTTAAATATTATATTATATATATATATAAAAAATTATATATAAAAATTATATATATAAAATTACATATATATAAAAAAATATATATATAAAATTATATATATATATGATTATATATATAAAAAATGCAGTATATATTTAATATTATACATTAAATATTGTATCTTAATCAATCAATACAAAAAGGCCATGGCCTTTCTAGGGAAGGGAAAACCTCCCGGCTGCGTTTTCTCGCTGTAGCACAAGAGGGGACACGGAGGGGACACGGACACCCCATTCCCTTCCTCCTTGCCCTTCCCAGGCCAAACCTCATCTTGGATCGGCCGCTCCTGCGGAAAACCCGCGGCCAACTCTTTTTTTTCCCTATCTCCTCCCTTAGGAACCCAAGTTATTGGTCGGTGACTGGATAAGGACCCTCCTCCTGCACTGGGAAAGAAGGGGCTGGGGAGGGGGCACCTCTCCAGTTTGGGGGTTGCCTGAGGGCACGGCCATCCCAGAGAATCCCAGAGGAATCCCGGCTTTCCCAGGAGGACTTTTTTTGCTCTCTCTTCAGAAAGGATTTACAAGCCGGACTAAATACCCGGCCGCGCAGGACAATTTAACAAGCAACGTGAATTAATTTTGACTCCGTCTTGAGGAAAAATGATGGTTTGGGGCACAATCCTCTGCAGGGCTGGCATTGCAGAGAAGAAAAGAAATCAAATCCCAACAGCACTGGAGGGTTTCCGATGCTGGAGGCATCGTTCCCAAGCCAGCTCAGACTGAGAAAATGGGAAATTTAGGGCTTTTTTTTTTCGGTGGAAATTGTTTGTCCGATTTCTTCACTTGTAATGCACTTTCCCGTCTGGAAATGAGGGGTTTTGTGGTTGGAAACCTGTTAAAGCTGACGCCGATAGGAGGTATTTTGCAGTAGCCTCTGTCTATTCGCGACACAGTCTCAAAAATATTAATTAATAAGGCGACTTAAATAGCTAATAATGGGCAATAATGGGAAAAAAATTAAAAGACGAGTGGGATTTCACAGATTTTTTGAAACCATAAATATAACCCAAAACTTCAACAAAATAATAATAAAAAATATAATAATTTTTAAAACTCAGATCAAATGCAACCTCTGCTATAAAACAATAGGTGTTTGAGGAAAGGGGACACATTTCCCTAAGTTCTGAGCCCCGGAGGGTTTTTTCTCCTTTTCCAGCCTCCTCCATCCCCGACGTTTCCCGCCGGCCGGGACTGAGCTGGTGCAGGACCCACTCCCCTCACTCCTCCGTGAGCTGTGAAATTGGGGTGTTTCCCCCCATTTATTCTCCTTTCTGTCTCTCATCTCCAATTCCAACCTATTCCTCACTTGCTCTCGCAACGCCTCTTTGCACAGAATCCTTAATGATAAAAATCTCCAACCCTTTCTCCTCCAGGGTCTGCTTCTGCACTTGCCGATTTTTTCCTTCAGCCTCGTCCCTTCGTTTTCCCTTAAAGACCAGACCCACTTTGTACATGGATCCTGCTCTCCAGAGGGTCACCCATGGGTGCTTTCAGCGAAAAGAGGGATAAATCCAGCATGTGCTCCAGGGGCACCGGCCGTGACCATCCCTCTCGCCCGCCGGGGCCGCTGCATCCCCGGCCCCGCTCCCTGCACTTGCTGCCTGGGCCTTTATCGTCTCCACATCACCGCAAGCCGTCGGGGAATTAAGGAAGGATAAATGAGGACCGAAAAGAGAAACTCAGGGTTGAGATTTCGCTGTTTTTCGGCTAAAAGGACTAAATCTGCGTGTTTTTTTGTTTTTTTTTTTTTTAAGAAGTCAAATTGATTCAACTGAAAAGATGGGAAGAGGACGGGGGATCTAATCAGCCCTTGGAAAAGACACTCGTCCCTCTCTAGAGCTTTTCTTCTGGAAGTACTCGAAGGATGGACCTCCACAGGGAGAGATGGAGAGGCTCAGGTCGTTACCACCGCCCGGGGGAAGCCGCTGAAGGGCCTTTAAGGCAGGTGCTGGGAGGGTTTGATTCCCTTTTACTCCGGACTAAATCCTGACAATCTCTCCTCGACCTGATTTCAGCCGGAGGCTCCTCACCCTGACGGGCTTTATCGCATTTATTTCCCTTGCGGGGTTTCACGCTGAAGCTCCGCGGCTACGATCGTGCGGGTGGGGGACAGGCGGTGAATTTTGGCACACGATGCAAATCCCGTGAGAAACACCCCCAAAACTCTCCCCCAACCCCTTCAGTTTTCTGCCGGAGGGTATGAAAGCGATTAAAGTGCTTCACCGCCGGCGCTGGAAGAGACCAGCCCCGGGCTGAGCATCTTGGTCCCGATCCAAGCAGAGCACCGGCCACCCCCGGCAACCGCTTTTGTGCCCCTGGTTTATAAAGAAACCTTCCTTGTAAAAGTCACTTTACATCCCCCGAGCCTGAAAACTACCAGGTAACAACTTTTTTACGACCCGACTCCCAGGACATGGTTTCATTTCATTCCTTAACTCAACTCTCCGTTCCCTTTCTCTCCTGGCTGTGTTTCCCAGCAAGAGATCCCTCTGGATTTAGCATGAATAGAAACACTCAAACCTTGCAACGAGAGCTGATTCACGAGCTGGCCTCAAGCCGCGGGATTTTCAGACCGTCTGGAGTTGAACTCTTGATTCCAGCCGCAGGGATTTTCATCTTTTTTAAAAGTCCTTGGAAATCCCCATGATGGTGGGGAGAGCCCCTCCTCCAGTAGCAGCTCCGGTTTCTGCAGGAAGGTGCTTACTCTGGTTTGTCTGGAGGTTTTCTTGGCCCAGGGACATCCCAAGGACCAATTTGCTCCCATGTAGACCCAGCTGTACATGAAAAAAAAAAAAATCCCAACCCCATCCCAGCGTGAAGCAGCTGGAGAAGCTCCTCAGATGTGTCGTTTTTCTGTTCTTGCTGATTTTCCTTCTAATTGCTTGTGCAGTTTGGAGTTCAAAGCAAGGAGCTTGGTGGGGAGAGAGGGAGGTGAAAGCAGCACTGGAAATCCAATCAAGGAAAAAGCACAAGAGCAAATCCATGGCTTAATTCCATGTGAAAGTGGATGGATGTGAGCCCCCCCTGACCCTTGTCTGGGGACCTTCGCCTCTTGGGTTTATGGTTCTCCTCTGTGTAGTGTCAGAGTTTCACACCCTTGATGACACAGACTCCCCTTCTCCAGCCCCCCTGAAGGTCTGCATCATAAATAGACCTCAAAAAGACCATCTTCTCCAAGTCTGGGGCTGTTCCTAGTGGAAATGGTGTGGGTCTGCCCACTAGGAAGCCAGTTATTCTTTAGATAAAGAAAGAAAATTCCCAGTCCCCAAAATCAAGAGTTGAATCACAAGAATAAAACAAGACCATGGATCCCCACAGCAGATCTCAGCATCTCTTCCCTCTGACAGAGCAAAGGCAAGTTGAGGCACCATCCTGAAACTATTGAATTCACATCCATGGGAGATGGAGGCCTTTTAAAGTCTTTTCTCCTTACCCCACCCCCAGAGCCACTACCCCTCATATATTATTTTTACTAATGTGGTGGGATTTTTTCTTTTTTTTTTTTTTTCTTTTTTTTTCTTTTTTTTCCTTTCTAGGAGGAGGAGGGATTTGTGTAGCCAGATCTGAGGAATTTGGAGAGAGAGAGAGAGAGATCCCCCTCTTGAGTAGAGAGATGTTGTTCTTGGGATTAGAGATGTCTGACCTTGAAGGTCGCAGGTCACGGTCTTGAATAAGGAGCAGGAGTGTGAGGCTGGGGTTGAAACTTGAGGTGTATCTGCTGGATATCACGGGGAAAAAAACCTTCCAAACAAAGCAGAATGTCTCAGTCAGGGTGAGAAAAGACAACTTCCCCAAGAATTATGGGCTCCTTCCGGATGGTCGCATACCTGCAGACCCCCCAAAGGATGTGCCGTGGCTGAGGGAGGGGAGGAAGGAGGGGCAGGATGGCTGGAGCCAGAAGGCCCCATTATTTATTGCTATTTGCATTCTGGGCAGGCCCAGAGGCCCTAATGCCAGCAGTTTTATGGAGATAGGGGCTGTGGAGAGCAATAGAAAGAGCATCCCACTGGCGGGGAATGGATGGCAGCTCAGAAGCATCACTGCGGGATGGGAGGTGAGGAAGAAAGTCCCTCAAGAGCAGAGAAATAGCCCAGAAGCACAGCAAGACTCTGGGTCTCAACTCTGTGTCCAACACAACTCAGAAAGTCTCTCCTCTGTGAGATCCTGGAGAGCTGTGGGGAGCTGCTCACAGCTGCGTGCCTCAGTTTCCCCCAGGGAATACCAACCAGGGAGCACTTCAAGTCATGTTTCAGGGCATCAAGGGTAGGATAGATTGCAGAAACCTTATTTATTTGCTGGCATCTCCATCCAAATAAGCAAAGTTTTCTGTTTAGTGGTCCAGAACCATCTGTTTTGTGCCTGTGGATCACAGAGATGGAGGCTTGTGCATGTCTGCTTCTGGGTACCCCAGGTACAGGCTGTGCCCCTGCTCTGCCCACAGAGGTGGCATGGGTGGTGTGAGCAGGATCATGGCACAATCTGCTGATGTCCCCTGTTGAAGGCCTGCACCTCCCACCAAAAGCAGGCAGTGCTGCAGTGGCACTGGCAAGAGATGCCTTTGGTGATCCAACATGACATCAAAATCCATGTTGAAATACATGCAGGTCGATCCCCTGGGCCAAGGGGAACAAAGCACCCAGGAAAGTGTTTGGAGATGAAGGACAACCTCAACCCACCTCCTTTAATCCCCAGCATTTGAATAGACTCAGCTCCAGATCCTCTGCTGATGACAATATGGTCGAAATGACCCCAAGGATGAAAAATCCAGATTTTATTTCAACATTTTTTTTTTTAAGAGCATCATATAATCCTTGCAAACAGGGCATGGAAAGATCTACAGCAAATCTCCACAGGTCAGGTCCTGCTGCGATGCTTAGACCCATCCTTAAAGCCTTTTCTTGCCCATTTTGGTGCCCGATGGTGGGGAAGGGAGAGGGTCGGGGTGAGAGCAGCCCCCTGCCCCGAGCGACGCTAGAGGGAGCCCCGGGCTCAATTAATTAACGAGCGAGAATTAACCGAGTGGGAAAAGAACATCGGAGCTGGGAGAGAAAGGGAGATTTCATTTCCCTCTGTTATCCCTGGCATTTCAAGCTACATTGATGCTGATAGATATAGATGAGCTATATCGGGTTTTAACCACCCTCTCTGAGTAGCAGGGGGATGACAATCACCCGAAATGCAGCAAAGGAAACAGCTTTGGGTGTTTGTGGTCTGATTTGGGTCAATTTGCTCTCTAATTGATTTAAACGGCTGTCAAACCTGCTTTCCCCACTGCCTAAGTATTTCTTCTTCACTTAGAAGCATCTGAGGGAAAGCAGAAGGCACCGATCTGTCTCCAAATGCCTTTTTTTTTTTTTTTTATACTGGTATTGATATTTTGAAGCCTCTGGGGGAAGTGTAAAGAATAAATGTTAAGGATTCAGTGTTTCCAGGGAGGCCAGAGCAGGGCTGCTCTAGGGAGGTCCCCAAGCCTGATCCAGAGCCTGCTGAATGCAGTGAGACCACAGCCAAGAGGCCACGGGTGAGGGTTCCAGAGGCCAGGGGCACCCTTGGGTACAAACTGAGCGGTTGCAGTGGGGTACCCTGGTTTTGGGGGGTGCTGCCTGCATGCAGGAGGGTCTGCAGATCCATCCCTGAGCCCCAGCTTGTGAGGTTACCCCCTCACACTCCTCCCTCTGGAGTCTTCCCTGCATAGTGCAGAGCTCTGCTGCTGGTCCGAAGCCTCCTGAAGGGCAGTGAGGGGTTTTCAAGGGGTGTAGCTGAATTAAGCAGAGCTTGTCTGTGTGGAGAAAGAGGAGAGCACCCTCAAAACGGCTCCTCATGTGTGGTGCATGAGCTCAAGCTCGAGAGTGAGCAAAAATGAACCACAAGGAAGCTGAGAAGAAATTAGGTCATAAAAGCTGCTGTTTGGCTTATTTATTGTCATTTAAATCTTATTAGCATCCCATTCAGTGGCTCTTTGGAGAATAAAACACTGATATTGCGTATTTATCTTGGCAGAAACCAACCAACCTTGATAGAAATGAATCACTCAGTGAAGAAAAAAGGGGAATCAAACCTTTCTGAAGTTTGGTATTGTCTCTTTAATTAACTGCTCTAATATTGCCTACGACCGTAGGAGGGGGGAAGCTGGAAAGCAGCAGAGATTATGTAAAGGTTTTGCTGTATCCCACGTCCTAGGTGTAAATAATGCTCCTGTTAATTTAAAACCAGGGCTGCCTGTCTTTACGACTTCACTGCACTCCCATTAGCTCTGTCTTTATACAGTGTCATGGGTGCAAATAGATTGGGTTGAAAACTTCCCCCAGAGCCACTTTAAAGTGACTTCTAATCTTTCCCTTTAGTGGTGTTAATTCAACTTCACAAGAGTGTTTGAAGCATCATTAGGCAGAGAAATGGACCTTCTCTCCTGCTGGTGCCCTTATCCAAATAGCAACATTACACACACACAAAAAAAAAAAGAAAAAAAAGAAATCAAATCTGTTTCATATCAGGCCAAGTCTCTGGGGCTCTGCAGAGCAGCTGAAGGAGACGTGGGCTTCCTTTTTTTTTTATGAGGCTTAAATACAGAAAGGATTTATGCTTTGTATTTCTGTATCCCTGCCCTGTGGAGGTCTCCAAGCACCTTGGGAACACCCTGCCTCAAAGCATGGAGGATGAGTGGCAGCAGCCACTGGAAAAGGGGGCAGAGAAAGAGCAGAGGGGCCAGGCAGGGAAAGAAAAAAGTCTAGATAACCCAGGCTGGCTGCATGGTGACATGATGCTGGGGGGGCTTTTTGTTTTGTTTTTACAACGGGACACCAAAGAAGGGTGGCCAGCAAGGTGCTGGGATGCTCCACATGGTTCATGGCAAGCCATGGTCGTGTCTGTGTGACTGCCCAGCATCCTCCAGATGAGTGAGGGGAGTAAAAGCCACAGTGCTGTCTGTCATTAGTGGGAATGTGGCTGTGCATTGACAAGGAATTAGGAGTCCAGAAGCATCAGTGCTGCTGGGTGGAGCAGAAGCAGATCTACTGGGAAAAAGAGGGACACAGAGAGTGCCCCTGTGCTGAGGAGAAATCCCACCTGTGAGCAAGCAGAAGGGTAAGATCCTGAAGTTGAATGCATCCCTCAGCAGTCTGTTGGATCCCTTTCCAACTCTCATTTACAATGTTGTCTTCTACACCCTCCAGTAACAGTGAGTTCCAGGGCATTTGGGGAGAAACAACCTGTCTATGCTCTTAAACAGAATAAATATTCCCCTGGACCATTTCCTTCACCTTCCAGGCTGGGCTGGACCCCCCTCATCCTCCATCTAAACCATTCCTCTGTTCCTGGCAGCTTAGTCAGCAATGCACAAGGTGCTTACACCAAGTTTTGGTGAAGAAAAGGTTTTGTTATGGGAAAATGTGCTCCAGGAGACCCAATTCGTCCTGGGAGTCTGGCAGGTGCAGGGATAAGAGCTCGAAAGAAAGGGCTGCAGGGTTGTGAGATGCGACTTTCTCCTGTCCTCCAGGAGAGGGCAATCCCTGGCTGGAGCTGAGCTGAGAAACCCTGCTTAAAAAAGAGGTGCTTGGAAGGATTTTCCTCTTTTTACTGCTCCTTCCAAGCAAAAGCTCGAATTACTGTGATGGAGGGAGGCTGTAAAATGGAAAACACAGATGGGGGAACTCACAGGAGTCTGGGTTTGGGGTAGCTGGTGTTTCTTTACCCAGTGGCATTTGCTAATCCAAACTGGCTGTACGGACAAAAAACAAAAGCAGAGTTAAAACTAAACCAGAGTTTCTTCTGAGTCAGTGAGAACTTTACACTGAGTGAATAAGCATATCTCCCTCATGATTTGCTTTAGGCTCGTGTTGAATGTATTTTCTTTTATCTGCTTTCTTTTTAAAGCCCAGACAGGTGTGTGTTGGGTAGAACAAGCAGATCTAGGTGTAGTTTCTCTCAGCCACCTCCAAATCCTCTGTTTGCACGACACACACTGTTCCATTTATGTGCAACACACTCTCACTCCAGCAAATACACTCTTCACTGTACCAGTGAGGAAGACAAAGTGTATTCCAAGTTTTATTCTTTATCACTGGGTAAGAGATCAAACAGCTCAGCCTCTTCTGTCTCATTTTCCCCATCTGCAAAATAAGGATCATGAGACAGCAGCGTTTTGCAAGATGCCACATTGCAGAAGCCATGAATTAAAGATAATGTTCTTCAGCTGTCCTCTTTCCTCCGAGGGTGGGGAAGATCCCAGCCAGCCTTTCAGAAGTGTTTGATCCTGGGAGGTGTCCCATGAGTTTCAGTGAAATTCTGAGCACGGCTTTGAATTTGCACTTGAAGGTGTCCAGGAGCTCACAGGAGGGGAAGGTGAGGAGAGGAAAGAGGGTCAAAATGCTTCTGAGTAAAGATACAACCTACTCAAGGAGGGCTGCTCAACATCTCAGTGATTTCCCAACCACCTCCAGGGAGAGGGTTTAGCAAACCTGCAAATAATGGGAGGGAAGTGGGCATCCCACTGGGTCACTTCATCCTGTGTGTGGCTCAGAGGAAGAATATCTGGAAAATAAATGAACAAAACCTTGTTAATATAGTCCCCGGACCATCCTGTCTCTTGCTAACTGTTAACTACAGAAAGAAAGAAGGAATGAGAAAAAAACACTCGAGCTTGAGAAAACAGGAATGTGGAGGTTTTTGGCACAAACGGAGCAGGAGAAGTTTCCAGAAGAAACAACATGAGTGAGAGGATTATTACGAAAGGCCAGAGTGTCAAATCTGTGCTGGGAGTTAAAAGGAGCCCATAAAATCCACTCACCAGAAATGGAGCCAGAGCAAGGTCTGGAGTTAACTCCTTAAAGTCTACAAACCAGTGATAACCATCAGGAGTGACTTTCTTTCTGTGAGGTGCAGTCTGGGCAAAGTCCCATTTTAGCCATCACCCAGAAAGCTATAAAGAGGAAAAAAGCAGACCAAGAAGGTTGATGAGTGTTTTATACAATGCAATAAATCCAATGTCCAGAGCAGCTCCCTAATTTAAACTTCCCTTTCATAGACATTTTAAATGATTGGTCTAAAAAGAAAAGAGAATCATAAAAGTATAATCTGGATTATTATAACTATATAACCCATATGCACCTAATTTCACCACCATTATTAGTAAGAATTATTGCACTGCAGAGGCCACGTGAGGGCAAATCCTACTGGGGACTTGCAAATTGATTGCAAAGTAGGAAAGGAGGGAAAAAAAAAGGAAATTTCAATGGCTTTGCATTTTTTTTCCCCTATTCAAACCCTTTGCAACAGTGAATCCCTACGAGGTACAGAGCAGTTTGTCCTCTGCTGTATAAACACAACAAGTCCTTGCAGATATTTGAATATTTCCTATTCTAAAGTTAAATTTCAGAGCATTGCCTAAATAATATGCAAAAGTGGGGGTGTGACAGGAGTGTATCATGTTCTTCACTTCCGTGGTAGACAGGACAAGAAATGATGGGTTTAGATCATAACTAAGAAGATTTACAGGACACATTTTCAAGGATTTGGTATTTGCAAGGACCAGAAAGGATGGATTTGGAGCCTGCAGGTGGTGGGGGATCTCTGATGCTGGGTGGATGTGTGTCACAGTGATCAAAGGGTCAAACTGTCTGAGATCACAGAATCACAGAATGATTTGGATCACGTGGCAAGCTGGGACTGGGGCTCCAATCTTAGGCAGAGGGTATGAACCTCATTCTTACAGCCTTCCCTCCTGCTTTCCTTGCAGAGTCCCCCTCTTGGCCTCTGATCCCATGAGCCAGGAGCAGCTGATTAGCAGATTACAGATCAGTCCTGGCCTGTCCTCACCAACCCCTCTCCTTCTAGCCTTTGCACCCCATTGGTGTGCACAAAGTGAGCTGCACGAGTCCTGCCCTCTGCACAGCATCACCTCATCCAAACAAAACAGGGCAGACGAGAGGAGAAGCAGGGTTTAGATCATTAAATGTCGACTTGAGAGCTGCTACTAATTCAGTTCTGTTTGGATCACTGGTGCTCAGAGACATTTGGGGAGAAAGAAGAAAGCATGTGGCCAACATTTGAATACGTTTTGTGTGTTCCCCTCAAACGGCAGGTGCTCAGTCAGAAGAAATTACTCCAGTTTAACAGACACCAGAGCAAATATCATGTCTCCAACTCAGAGAGGCAGAACCTAAAGGGACAATCAAACTGAGATGCTTTGAAAAGACAGAAAAAAGTCTAATACGGAAGCAAAGGCAAACTAATGAAAGTCAGAATGAATTTATGAGGCACCTTAATGAAACACGTGGACATGCAGAAGATTAATCCATGATGTTTAAGCTTTTAAATCTGCAGATAGCATGGAACTCACATGATTGGAAAGGTAATAAATTTCCTAGCAAATGGACAAGATCATATTTGCACAGAGAAAACCTTTGCCCAAAGCAAGCGTGTGTGGTTCAGTGAAAGATTCAATTAGGCTTTTTAATGCCAGTTGCACAACTGTCTTGTTCAAAGATGTGTACTATGCTTTGTCAAAGGTTGCACCCCTTAAAGGGGAACATTTATGGACTGAAGGCAAGCAGCTTTGCTCTGCCCGACAGATGGGTCTTGTTCCTTTGAGGAGAAAGATCACAGAGAAAAAGATAAAAAAAATCATGTCTGACTCCATACCCATAGAGACAGAACACAGATAATAAATGTTACTTTTTACTTAATTACCCAGAAAACGCTCAGTACAATACACAAGATGAAAAGGAGACATGGAACCACCGAGCAATGATCAGAAGCTGTCAGCATTTATCAGCTGTCCAGCAACCTCCCTGCTCAGATGTGGAGCAGAAACCCCCCTGCACTGCTCGGCAGGCACAAAACAACCCCCTCCCTGGTGTCAGCAGGGACCAACAGCCCCCTTAAGCCAGGCCCTGGGCTCAGCAGACTCAGCCCCCCCTCCCCGTGCCCTTGGAGGCAACACTTGAACCCGGGGCCAGCAGCACCGTGGAGAGCTCCGGGTCCCCAGTGGGGTGGGTCAAAGGCTGAGGCTTTGGAAATGCCTGGGGGGTCAATATATATACACATATAAATATAATTTATCAATTATCTATCTATCTAATCTATCTATCATCTATCTATCTATCTATCTATCTATCTATCTATCTATCTATCTATCTATCTACATCATTCCATGTGGGCAGCAACAGCCACAGTTTTTCTGGCTGAGGATTTGGATGAGGCCGAGCTGGTTCTTGGCAATTCTCCACCAGCCCCATCACCCAGGCTTTAAAAATTAAAAAAAAAAAAAAAATTAAAAAAAAAAAGTATATTGGGGTTTTTTTTGTAGCTCTAATCAGAACTTTCTGAAAAACAGAACTCGAGGGTCATGAAAAGTGGCTTGAGTTGTGGTATCACGAGGAGAATTCAGATCTTCTTTGCCTTGCACTCACCCTCAGTGAAAGTTGTCTTCTCTTTGCTCCTCCCGGAGAAACTTGGGGCTGCAGGACCCTACTTATCTTAAATAACTTTCTATTGTTGTTTAACTGTGTGAATCCGATTTATTTTCCTTTTCTCCAGTCAGGCAGTGAGCAAAGAAAAGCCTTATACAGAGAAACAGGGATGGATAATTAAACTGACTGCAAATAGAGCTAAATAATAACCCTTGGTGGTTAGATCTAGGGAGAGGTTTATTTCTGATTCTGGAAGAATAACAGTGGCTGTGGGTTTGATTTAGTGCAACATGTTCTACAGCAGAAATGGCTGAGATGAGCATGAATATTTTTACTTGCATTTGATGAAATCATTACCCAGGCAAGAAGTATAATGTCTGATATTATTTTTTAAGTGCCTCCTTATTATTTGCTATGCATGCGTGTAAAATAAATACGCAAGGAAAACAAAAACCACAAAGATTGGGAGGTTTTTTACGGAGCTTTTGCAAACGTGGCTGCAGCAGGACCATGAGACACAAGAACCGTTCAGCTCCAGTCTGCAGACAGCTCTGGGATGTGGAATTTAAAGGTTTGTGATCAAAATACCAGGTGAAATTGAATTACGGGGTTTTGGGGGTTAGGGGCTAGAGATTGGAGAGTCGCTGCTCTTCAGAATAAATTAAAATTGGCATAACCTACGAGATAAGAGTGAAACTCTTAGAAGAATAGAAATAGATAATAAATTCGAAGGAGGGATGCTTTCTTTTTCTTTTCGTTGGAAAGAAAATAAAATGCGGTTAATTTTTGTGCTTCTAAACATCCATAACAATTCCCCGGCTGTTTCCACCCACCCCAGACCCTCGGCAAATCCTGCTCCTTAATGCAGGGAAACTGCCCGTGATCCCCGACGGGGCAGCTCCCGAAGCTTTTTTCCCGTCCCTTCTAGCTGGATAAATCCCTCAGCCCCTTTTTTTCGAGCAATTTTTGTTTGCTTCAGGTCGTTTTACCCCCAGACGGTGGGTGCGGGGACCCCGCCGCCCTCCTACCCGTCGGTGCGGGGCTGTGTCTTTGCCGTCGGACCCTCTCCCTCCAGAGACGAACCCCGGGGTCGGGATTTGCCGGGATAACCCGGGAATCAATCCCGGCGGTCAGCAATCCTAGGGGCACCCACGACCCTCGGGGGCGGGGAGGTGGAATTATTTCACTTCTTAACGCATCATCTCCAACCCCTTTCCCTCTCTCCCTGGCTCTTTGCACGGAAAAAAAAGATCCTCCCGATTTTTTCCTTTCCGCGGAGAGGGGGTCGGGGATGGGGTGGGGGGGTTTGTGGGTGGCTCTGGTGGATTTACGATCCCTCCCGTTGGAAACCGAAGCACCGGGATTTACTGTAAAACGTCGCCTCGACCTTTTCTGGAGTCGAGAAAGTCTGAGAATGTCGCTTAAGGCAGAGTTTGTCGCCAAAAGGACGTGCTCTTGTTCTGGCGACGATAAATTTCCCCTCTGGCACGGAGCAAATTGAACCGCGGCGGGGGTGGGGGT
>VYZU01007745.1:6865-21389 GCA_013401355.1 Ceyx cyanopectus
CTTTCTAGCCACTATTTAATTTCAATGTTCAAAAGAATTTGAGGGGGAAAATAATTACCTTAATTTTTTTTTTTATTTATTTGAATCATAAATATTTGCTGAAAGACATGGTTTTGGGGAGCTCAGATCTAAATAACAAGATTTAGTACCTAGTTGCTATGAATAATGCAGCTGGACTTTACATTAAAAGCTCCTTCCACATCCCCAAAAGTGGATTGCCTAACATCTGATATGTGTGACTTTGTAAAAACCTAATTCACAAATAGTCACTTCATTTGTATATTGTGTTGTCACTGTATCTCATGGATGATTCAGGGTATCCCTTAGCTTTGCAGGGTTCTCTGTTTGTATCTCTTAGAAGAGTAGCCAAGTGGTCAAACAGGCTCGTTCACAGGGTCTGTTAATTAAGGACTGTATAATATATCCACCTGCTGTGCGCTCAGAAACAAGGTATTTGTACGCTACCTCGCTGCTCTCTTGAGAACTCGTGCAATTCTTCTTGCAGTCAGGTCTGGGGATCCTTTAAGATTTTACAATGCCGAGACAAGAAGTTTAATTTTGCTAAGATGAAATTCTGGCATTTTAGCACCAGTTTTCATAGAGAATCAGCACAAAACATGGGGATATTGAAAGGGGATGCATTTTCTTAATACCCTGGGTGCACTAGGAAATAGACCATATAATTTAGATGTAGGTCTGTTACAAAGATATATATACAGCTCCTCAGATTAGGAGGGAATTATAACAATAAGCATGACCAAACCTATGTTTGTCCCTATAGAGTGAAATCATTACTAATCACTTTTTCTGTGAAGAATTATTGCTATGGAATGACTGCTCTAATCATTGAGAAGCCAGATTATCAACTGGATGAACTGGATGTTTGTAGGCTTTATTTTTGTTGTTTGATCTATGTGGATTTTTCTCTGTTGTTTGAATTTTCCCATTAAATGTACCATGCCAGATCTTTGAACAAAAGTAAGAATAATTTGCCCAATAAACATACAGAAAGTTTTCACATCTGTAACTACAGTCCTACTGTAGAGAGTTTATTTCATCTGAGACACTAAGCATAACAAATACAGAGTGGCAGTGCAATGTCCAAAAGCTCTTGAGGTTCGAGATGTGCATATCACAGGTTAAATTAGATGATTTCTAAAAATGACATAAAATAGCTTGAAACAGAAGCTGGTGTCTGTGATGCAGATTGGAGGAAGATGAAAATCTGAATAGAGCACCTTTAACTGAAATAGAAACTTACTAAACCTGTAATTTACTCAGAGAGTTTGAAAAGCAATGTTAGCAGCAAAAGCTGGTCTTCAGTTGTGCTGTCTTTTAATGCTGAGATGCTTCCTGCACAGTCTGTGATTCCTAGCAGAGAAGCTGGGTTTCTTGACCTTAGGCAGGTTTTTGTACCAGGGACTGTGATATCCATGGGCCACACCTTTGGTTACAGCTGAGCAAAGTGCAGGTGCCCTTTAGTGGATGTTGGAGACCATCTCTGACCGGAGCACAGAGCAACAGTTTAGCAAAAAAGAAAAGCATTGTTTGCTAAATTGTTGTCTATAAACATGATGTTCAAAAGCAGGTATAAAGTGTCCCATGGCCTAATTTAATTTTTCTGATTACGTCCTAGTTTTGATTTGATTTACATTTACATAAATGATAAAGAAAGAGAATACTTGTTCCTAAACTAGGTCTGAAATACAGACATGGAAGAGTGGCATTATTAAAGTGGAAACTGGAGCATTCTGTTAGTTGAGAATTAAGTAAATTTTTATTACTTTGTTTCAGGACAAAACACATCCATACAATGTATTTTTTTAACCTTGTAGTGGCTGTTTGAGAAGTGTGAAGCAAAATGCTGTATATGCTTAGAGACCAATTTTGAGGGCTTTTTTTCTTTTGTGGCAAGTATCCCCTTGCAAAAATGTTGCGGTGCATCTATTTTGTGCATGTGTGCCTAAAACCACAAAAATGAATTGATTTTTTTAATAGATTGCTGTACACACATCTGGCAAACACTTGTTTCTGGTGGGAAGAGGAGGATAGCTGGTGTGTTAGCATATTTATGTGAATTACTTAAAAGCATTGGTAAACTATTGTCAACTTTGTTCACATTGCACAAGATACTCTATGTAGTCTACTGCTGGCATTATAACCTCAGTGATCCATGCATATTCTATAAATTCCTGTAGGTTTTGTGTAAGAAACAAAGAGGTGGCTTTTGATTGTACAGCCTTGTGTATTATATTCTACAGCAGTACTTGTTCTGTCATCAAAACTTGCTGTTCAGATATAGTTTAAAGCTTTGTTAAGCACGCTTAGTGGCTTCAGAATTTATTTCAAACAGCAGATATATAAGCCATTTACAGGAATATTAAATGTAATGTAAGAGAATTCAACCCAGTTCATATATCCTTTTTGGGAGCTTGGGGCTGGGTTTTAGCAGGCAGCTGCAGGTTAGCACATGCCATGGCTGGGTACTGGGTACGAAGCATGTGCTTCCCAACTGTGGGTGCCTGCGAGCCTGAGACCAGACCCTGTGCAGGCAATGCAACAGAAAGTCTCTCTTGCTTTCCTGGCCACAGCACCTGTGGAATCTCAGCAGACTGCTGCAGAGGGGCTCGGCAACCTGCAGGCTTCCCTGCACTGACTGAGCAAAGACAAGCCAGGTTTTCCTCTGGCATCTCTGGTTTGTTTGTTTTTTTAAACAAAAACAAACAACTTCTCCATCAGTGCTAGGACAGAAACCCATCTCTAAGGGTATGTGGGATAAAACACTGCCTCCATATTGTGTCCTCGGATCCAGATACAACAAACTGTACATGAGGCAATGTTATAAGGAGAATTCCATTATTTATCTGTTTATCAAGATGAAAGAATAATCTGAATTCTTGAACTCTGAATTCTTGTTTTAATTCATATTTTATTATATACAGCAAAGACATTAACATGTATATGTGTTCTCTGCTAGTTTCTGGCATAAGACATTAAATCCTGTCTAGACTGACTTGAAAAGTGAAAAAACTGGGAAAGTTGAAGGGGATTCTTACTTTTATTATATCAAGTTGTGTGTTTTATTTGTTTTTATTGATAGTTTAAATGACTAGGTTAATCTTTTGAATAAAGGCAGTCTTTGTGACTTTGCACCTTTGCCATGTCACATGAGACTTTGAGTATTTGCAATAAACACTCCTTACACTTCCAAGCCAATATGTAGATAATTTCCCTACATTTCTAAGGTCAAAGAAAAGTATCTACAGACTACTTCATTCCTTTATAGCAAACAACAGGGTAATCCAAACCCCATAATCCTAAGTGTTTGCACATCACATTTAAACAATTGAGCAAGTGTATTTTAAAAAAAAAAAAAATTACCTTCATCATCATAAAGGAAATTAATGTTGAAACTCCAGTCTCTGCAAGTAAAGAAAACCTCAGTAAATTTCCAGACCAACAAGAATTTGATTTGTCGATATAAATATTAATATAGAAAATACATGCAAAACTTGATACTGCCTCCGACCTTAAGCATTAATATTGATAATATTTGGGGATCTCACCAAGTCTGTATTTCAGAACAGCTGTATTTCTCCTCAGTGTGTGCTTTATCTTCACTATTGACAGCTACAACAGAAAGCCAGTGCACGCCATACTGGAAGAGCTCAGAAGCATGGTGATAAAAATATCCACAGCATCATAAATATGCAGAGTGTGGGTGTTGTGTTAAGATGAATGACCACTCCAATCGCAAACTTCTCCGGACCTTGTGTGTAATTTCTAAAAGCAACCACTGGGATGGTTTTATAAGGGCAGTAGTCTGTGTTGATGAAAGATTCAACAAGCTGCCTGACAGTGATCCCATTCCAAATGGCTTAGGCTCTTGCTTTGGGGGATTGTAACTATCCCAGCTGCAGCCCTCAGAAGGAGTTGTGCCATGGATACATCTTTATCTGGAGTCCTTAGACTGTATCAGAAAACAGGCCTGCTCCTGAGGGCTTCCCTTCCTTCAAAATCCTTTCTGAAATAGACAGCTGTTTTCCACAGCTGTTGTCATGCTGGGAGGTTTGGTGGTATTCTGTGCACATGACCCTGTGTGTGTTTGTATATTGAGAGAGCACCCCCTCAGAGAGACAGTGTAGCACAGCTCCAGTGCCCAGAGGAGATGCTTTATATAAGGATCAAACAGGGGAAATAAGGTCACAAAATCAAGCTTCGCTGTTTTATGTTAAAAAAGTTCCTTGCAAGACCAGGGAGCTGCAAAGATGTGGATTGTGTGTGTCACTCATGACAAGGCCTATCTGGGTTGGAGCCTCAGCCAAGGCTCTTAAAGACTGTTTTGTAATGGTAATGTCATACTACCTGAGCAGACTTGTTTCCACACCGTGGCCTGATTCATCCTACCCTAATTTTAGCTGGGTAAAAATGACCAGCCTAGGTCTCTTCTGTAAGTCAGAAGAGGGACAGAAGAGGAGATGCCTCTGGAAGACTGTATTATTGTACCAGTTGCCCTCTGCACTGATGATTCCTGCACACTTTTAAAGGCCTACAATTAGGTGGAATGAATCCAAGGGTTTATATTTAGCTTCACATTTCTGTACACATAGGTGTGGTTGTTTCAGCCTGGTATGGACAAGAATAATGCAGCTCCTTAAGAACCTGAATCTGAGTGGCTTTCAGAGGAGTTTCTGAAGCCTTCAATCTCAAACACAAGATTTTTGTCCCATAGTTGTTATTTTCTACATCCTTATTTGCTTTTTTTATAAAAAAGTGTAACTTGAACTAACCTGTTTGAACACTTCTAGAAGGTCTACACCCACCTGAAATCCTCACCTTTCTTTGTTAAGTGAGTTTTTTCACTCTGCCTGCATAGATTCATTCATTGAAAGCAACAGGTGAAGAAACTGTTGTGTATATGAATCAACACCAGCGGCAGCATAAACTGCTTTTAAATTAATCTGTGAGGTTGTAATGAAGATATTAATGTTCATGCTTTCTAGCGATAGATAAAGATTCCTTTCCCAAGAGCCTTAAGGAATAAATGTAGGAGCTCCTGATTTGGGGAATGCAGGTAATAGCAGCAGCAGTTTATGGGTGAGGTTTTTAGTAGTCCTGTGGAAAATGCATATGATTTCACATGCTGGTTTGGAAATGAGGGAAGTACCCATTTTCAGACAGATCTGATGTTTGCCGACAGCATTACTGTGGATTAGCAAAGCCCGTTTATAGCAGGTTCCATGTCAGGCTTGCACCATACACCTGCCTTGGTCTAGTTCAACTTCTGTATCTATCTTACCTGCCAGTACAAAACCGTAAGAGCAGTTGTACCAGTTCTTGTTGCCAGCTGGGGAACAGCTGAAGTTTAAAAATGTGTTGTAAAAGGTCTTGTAACTTGCACCTTTTTCAGCTTCATGAAGTGTCCACATTCTCACAGCTGGGCACCAAGGCAGTTGCTGCCTCCAAAGTTGCCATATAACTTCACTCCACTGAAGTGGGTGTCATTTTTTTCTGAGTTTCACTGAAGCAGTACTGATACATTTCCTTCATTTCCCAAGTTGCAAATCACTCAGTGTTGAAAATTATATGCATTTTGTGTAGCTATAAATGGAAAATTTGAGAATTCTTTATTAAATGCCAATAGAATCCCTACTCTGGTGTTCAGTTATTCTGAGTGACAAACAACCAAAATGCTGTCCCCACAGATTATTTTAGCCTCATGTCTTCATGAAAATGGATGTGAACTTCCATTTACCATTTCTGGGTTCTCAGTGAGTTCTGGGCCAGAGGTAAAATGGTTGCAGTGGGAGAGATTGACCATGGCAGCCACTTACTGACAACTTTTCAGATGCATAAACTCATTCTGTCTGCTGCCTGATGCTCTTCCCATGTTCTTGGTGGATCACCATGTTCTTGAGTATCCTGATGGATATTGTCAGCCATTGGAGGAAAGGTGGACAAGCTCATGAACCAGGAAGGGCACTAATGTAGCAAGCAGTGAGCTCTCATTCCTTTTTAATGATTAACTTTCAATTAGCATTTGTATCTTCAGATATTATTTTACCTTTCAGTATCTTGAGGTGGTATGAGCAAAATATATATGAATTTATATAGTTACAAGAAATATAGTTTCTATCATGCCTTTGTAATTCTCTTCAGCTTCAGTTTCTATAAGCTATGAGCACAATGACATACCACAGCAATGCATGCCATCTCTTCGCTTTTCTCTGCACAAGCTTGCATGCTGGAAATTAGAAATACTGCTGTATAAACTGCTACATGGTTTACCCAATACACATATTTTTCTTTTTTTTTTTTTCTCAAAACTCCCATGAACCTGAAAGTTAGCAATGGCTTAAAGGGGGTTTTGTAAAAATGATGCAGGGAGAAACTATTCAGTAGTTTACAGAATGCTGTAAATTGTCTTCTCAGCAACAAAATGTAGTATTTCAGCAGTAACTTCCTAGTGAAAACACTGAGTGTGTTTATCACCTGAGATTTTAAGAAAAAGAAGTGTCAGACTGTGTGTCTCTCATCTGAATTTGACATTTAACCAGTAATAGTGAGGTATGGACCTCAGTTTTAGATAAATGTTCATGATACACCAATCAACACAGAACTGAAAGGTGAACAGCTTTGTTTTAGTATTGCAGCTACACATCATGAAACCACCCTTTTCCAGAGGTTCTGTTTTGAATTTTTTTTGAATTTTTTTTTTTTTTAATACATTTTCACCATGGAAGTATTTTTCTACATAGTTACCTGCGGCTTTCTTTCACCAACCAAAATAGTCTGTAGCCTTCTGCCCTGTGGAGAAGGACAGTCTTTGTGCTTGCCCAGAGAATTAGCAGAAATTTCATCCAAGCCATAAAGCCTCTTATATTACTCTGTGTTTATGTGATTGAAACAATTAGGGATAGGAACTTCAGGAATAATTAGGTCTCTCTACCCTCCGTTTTACTCTCTCTGTACTTCATAGGGTCTTGGCTGTGTCTTTTCAGTGCGGCTAAGCATTGTATGAGATTCAGGTTATGGAGATAGCATTGGAGCTGAAAGACTTACTTTTGGTAGCAAGGAGTAATAGGTGCTTGCAAACAAGCCTGACACCCAGAATAAAAATTCAAGATGGTACCAGTACATCAGACTCTGTACTACAGTGGAGATTTTTAGCTTTCATCATCTGTGTTTTACTTTACAGGAGTTGGGGAATCCCAAATCACACAGGGAACTTAAAATGAATTTCATTCGATCATTTTATAAAGTCTAACTTCAAAATGCACTATGATTTATTACAAAAATGTATTTCCTTCTGTTTGCTGACATGGTTGTTCCATTTTGTGATAATTTAAACTCAGCAGTTAATTTGTTGCACTGCCTAGCTGCATGCATTCATCCAGTGTACATACGTACCTGTGCAGCATTACTTTGGGTTTTGTATTTGAATTTGCAGTATTGATTATTATTTTTGTATTTTACTTTGCCTCTGTTATTGAAATTGTAGTAAACATAATTTATACATATGATTTTACAACTGTTTTGCAACTGAAAAGTCTTCTTTAAATTGTAAAGTTTTATTGATGGATACTCATTAAAATGGTATAAGAATTATATTAACAATTGTTTTGTGTTTTGATGCTCTCTGTACATAAATATATGTCTATTTATCAGTTTAATGGTGCTTGTGTCTTGCAATTTTGGATACATTTTAGAATAAAGTTTCCTTTTACAAGAAATAGTTGTATTTTCACAAGCTATGGCAAAATATACCTTTTGTCCATTAATAACTAGGGTTATGAAAGAAATATGAATCTGTAAAACATAACTTCAGACAGTAAAAATACATTTCTTTCAAGAGTATGTAAGTACACAGTACAAAGTTTCACAGCTATATGTTGCATTTTATTTACTGCAGTAACTGAGATCTGTATTTAAAACATTACCAAAAAGATCCATTTTGGAGGCACATCCTAAAGACTTCATTGGTAAGAAAAGATTTGTGAAGGTGTTAATGATGTCATGATTATCACATAAGTCTGTTACTTTCCACAGAACACTAAAGCTATTCAGTCATGCATACATCTGTGTAAGGTAGAAACCCAAAAACCCATTCTACAGGCTTCTCTGGAATTTTGGTTCTTAATAGGACCTCCTTTTTTACCCCCTTGTTCTATACCATTTCTCAGACTGCATTCTTAACATGGATGAAATGCATGTCTGGCACACTTGGGCTGTTAGTTTAGTGGGCTGCTAGCTGTCTGTGTGCTGTATGATGGAACAGTACTTCCTGCAAACTCTAATGACTTTACAGAAGATTTATTCACATCTAATACTAGGCTCATCTTTTATTAATAAAATGCCTTACCTCTTCTGGCACAGTTCCTCTAGAGGCATTGCACTGTGTCGTCCTCTTCACAGCACTCAGGAGCTGTACTGCTGCGCTGCACAAAGCTTTTTAAGTTATGTTGCTTCAATTAAAAATGCATCTTATTAGGAGATTATAACGTAATAACAATTCTTTTTTTTTTTCTTTGTAAATATATTTAAAACAGCACTGAACCTGGTTGTTGTTGTTACTATTTCAGTTCAGCAGGTGAAGCCTCAAGTTTCATCATCATCTCAAGTGCTGATCATTTATTAACTAAAACATCAAAAAGCTGCCTTATCAAGTGACAGTTCTGAAGGGAAGATGATTTCTTACTTTACCTTTAAAGTTGAGCTCACTCCGATTCACCACAAGTTCTCATTTCTGAAGAACAATTTCCCCAAAGTTGGTGACTGAATTATAATTTGGATGTAAGGCACCTTCCATCTGCCTTTGACCATTTGTTCCTCTTGCTCCAGTTGACATCCATAACGAGAAATATGATTGCTAACAAAGACATTTCCCAGAGACTGCCTTATCCATGTGGTGTTGGTCCAGCTACCTTCATCTGGTGGTGATGACAGAGGTACCACTATAGGCTGCTGTGCTACAAAAGGTACTTTTCAACTGGGAAACCACTGAAAGGCACCGATCTCTTTGAACTTGGGCCAGTAACTTAATTTCTCTTATTTTTCAACTGTGACAGGAGAACAATACTGACCTTGCAGTTATTTTCTGAGAACAAATACAGTGAAGGTTGTAAAATACTCAGTTAATCCAATGGAGGTTGTGTAAGGTGTTAGGGTATAATGGATTTCAGAGAAAGGAGTTCCTGAAGCCAACTGGAAGAAAGGCATTAAAATTCTATTACCCAAGTAGACAGGGTCTGTGAAGAGAAGCTGTCCAGCAGGAGAAATGCAGCTTAAAAAAGCAGAGGCTCATTTAGGTAAAGAACATTTTAGGCTATGAGTCCCTTCACCTTGCTCTCCAGAGGTCTGCCAAGTGTGCAGGGCAGTGGAATCCATCTGCACTCTCATTTGGGTGCTGCGTAGTCATTCCTGTTCTGGAAGGGCAGCCCCTACTTCCAGTGGATGTATTTTGAATTCTGTCCTTCCCTTCAAAAGGTAGAAATATGTACAGCTCTGAGGTGTGTTTTTGAAACACCAGCTTTCCCTTGCCCCAACAGAAACAAGAGAAGCTACATTTTATGTTTCTGTAGAACATCTCCGTACAGCCTAGAGAAGTCTGCTGACCAAGATACCTGCCCCAAGGAGTACATGTGCTTCTCCATACGCCTCAGAGATTTTCACATGTGGTCAGATTTAGATTTTACTTTTACCTCTCTCTGATACACACAGCTTTGTACCTCCTCATCTCAGAGTGGACAATAGATACATTATAGGACAAATACCTGATCACTGGGACTGTGTTAAGTGGAAGTGAAAGCTACCTCTGGAAGAACAACAAATAATAATTGTCTTAGACAAAGCCTGGTCAATGAGCGTGACAAGGTATACCTGAAAATTAATTTGCCAACTACTGACCTGGCAGCCAAAACAGAAGTGAGTTGTTTGTTTGATAGAATAATATTTAGTTTTGTGTAAAGAATCTTTCCTTCTGAGATCCAGGATCTGTGGTGTGAGAAGTTGATATGTTTTTGTCATCTGAATTGATCAGAGGAGGAAAGGAAAAATACTGGTTGCACACTGTTTACAAACCCTGTTCCGGAAGCAAGACTGAGGTATATGCCACTGCCACTTCCAAAAGAGTCTGTTTCTTTCCTTCATAGAAGCTGGTCAAAGAAGGAAAGAGAAATCAGTACAAACTTTTTTTCTCCGTAAGAAACACAATAGAATCATATCTAGCGAATAGCACAGCATGCCGATTTTCAGAGCCAGTATCTTCTGGAATGTAATTAGTGTGCTGGTACAGCCCTCCTGTTGCTTGTTAAAAGAGTATGTGACAAAGAAACAGAGATCTGCTGTGGTGTAATGATAGTAACAGACCATGTGGAAAGAAGACCCCTACTGCCGTGAGAAATGCTATCTTGGTGAGGCAGGCATGTTAAAATTAATATTTTTGTGGGTGTTATGGGTTAAAGCTGGATCTTTAGCAATGTTTAAATGAGTGCTCAAGGAATAAATTAATTTTTATATGTTTCTAATAAACATGGGATGTCTGTCATTGGAATGGTGGCTAAAAAGTGGTAGCTAGATGATAAATTCTTGCTGCTCTATTGAAAACAGTGCTATTGACAATACTCGGGGGCGGGAAAATAGCACAGAATCAAATGTGAGCTTCTGGGTCTTTCCTTAAAGGCCAGTTACACCCTCTGCTACAGTGAAGCAACACATCTGCCTCACTGACTACCCTGCCTGAAGAGCTGACGAGCCCAGATGATATTTCCAACTACCTTTTTCACATTATTGAGCCTTCAACCATAATAATGCCTTATCCGAGGCAATGGTCAGAAGTTGACCTTCTTTACTGATTAAAAAATTATTGCTCTATTCTTCCTCTGCAGTAGTTGTATTTTCATAATTTGCAAGAGCAGCAGCATCTTTGAGTACCTTCCCAGCCATGGGAGGAGGAGGAGGTAAGAGAAGCCCTCTAAAAGGTCTCCAGTTATTAATTCCTACAGAAGTACATGACCAGGGCCATGACCACTGAGGTAGGTGTTCATATGTCTCTACCAGCTGTGACAGTGGTTCACCAGGCCACAGCACCTTCCTGTCAGGCTCAGCAGTGGCTGGAGATGGGAATGTGTCTTCCTTGGATCCTATCTGTTGGGTTGCCAAATTGGTGACAACACAAGACAGCAAGACTTCAAAAAACAGAAAAAGAAAATAATCTGAGCCAGGTAATAAATATTTCAGTGATGAACAGAAACATAGAATAGTTTGTGTGGGAAAGGTCCTTAAAGATCATCTAGTTCCACTCCCTCTGCCATGGGCAGAAACACCTCGCACTAAACAAGGCTGCTCAAAGCCCCATGCAACTTGATCTTGACCATATCCAGTGAGGGAGCATCCACAGCTTCTCTGGGCAACCTGTTCCAGTGTCTCACTGCCTTCAGAGTGAAGAACTTCTTCCTAATTTTAAATCTAAATCTACCCACTACCAGTTTGAAGCCATTACCTCTCATCCTATCACTACAAGTCCTTGAGAAAGGTCAATCTCAAAAGAATTCCCTCTCCTGTAAGAGACTCATTCATTAAGAAACAACCCCAAGCAGAAAACTGTGGGGTTAAAGAAATGGAAATCTCTTTTGTTGCTCCAAATATGCAGTAGTTGCAGATGTTACTACTCCCATCTATATTCAGTTTTCTAATTGAAGAAATTAGTCCCCAAGACCGAAAGTACATCCAGTACACTCATGTAACAGTACTGCTCCTCAGTAGCTACAATACTCTTACAAGGATCCTCAGGACCTCCCCATAGGCACCCTGAGCACACCTATTCTACCTGCACCGAGAGGCATTAGCTTTGCCGACAGCTGGAGCTGTTGATGGGGTTAACTCTTCCAAGTTACTTGTTAAGGCATCAGCGGAGGACTGTGCTTCCACCAGCAGAGTCAGCAGAGCTCAGCACTGCCGTCTCTCCTGCAAATGCCAACGCCATGAGCCGAATGGTATGGGCCATAGACGCAGGCCCCCGGCCTCGCCATCGTGGCGCTCGATGCCAGGCCGTGAGGCGGCCCCGCGGTGGATGGAAGTGGGCAACAGGGTGGTAAAAACGGGTGGCAAAAAACGGATGGCAGCCCCGTTGCCAACCTCCTCTCCGCTGCGGCAGCTGTGTTTGCTCTGCAGTGTCCCTATGTACGCGTCCCGCCACCCTCGTCTCGGTCAATCCTTCCCGCCTCCCCGCGGCGGCGGGGGCCGGGTCTGGGCGATTCCACCTCAGCCCGGGGCGTTGGGGTGGAACTAGCCCGTCGCAGCCCGGTAAGCAACGGAGACGCCGGTCCGGAACCAGAGCTGTCTCTCCGTTCCGCGTGGGAAACCTCCGGCCGCCGCTGCCCCCGCTCACTCCCGGCATCATGGAGCGGCGCGGGGCGGCAGCGGCGGGTGGAGATGTCTGCATGTGCCACACCGTCTTCCCGGCCCACGCCAACCACCGCGGTGAGCTGAGCGCCTCAAGTGGATGAACGCGACTGCCTGCCTCGCAGGTACAGGGGCGGCTGCGGCCAGCGGGCGCCTCGGGGCAGGGGATGGTGGGCAGCGTCGCCTCAGGGTGGTGGAGAGAGGCGCCGCGGCGACCGCTCTGTGTCCTCCCCTCAGAAGTGCGAGTTACATTTGTCAACCGTGTGGGGACGGCATCTCCTTCCCTCAAAAAGCGAAGCCTCCTCTCGGTATTTGCCGATAACAGGCGAGAAGGAGGCCAAGTTTTGCCCTTGGGGAGATTGAGGGGTTGGGGGGAGGAACGGGGCGGATCTTGAAGGAGGTTTCAGCTTTGGGAGAATGTGTGAGATTTTGGGGGTTCAGCTTAGGAACAGGGGTCCAGGGAGTGAGAGAGCCTGTAGGGCTGGAGAGACATGTCAAGGTTCAGGGAAGTGCAAAGAAGGGGGTGAGAGGGGCGCCTCTCTTTTATTTTTTTATTTTTTTTTTAAAAGCGGTGATGGGGGAAAGAAAGGGTGATGGAAAAAAAATGAACACTAGAAGAAAGAAGAGTAGTAGTTAAAGAATATTGCTGTAAGGGTGGAAAAAACCCACCAAACACAAATCTAACCAGTGTGCAGAACACTCTGTGTCTGGTGTAAGTCAGGTTCGAGAACTTAAAAATCCCCTCAGCTAATTTGTGGAAGCAAAAGCCCCATCTAAAACACTAAGAAAACCCAAGGCTCTGCCGTCACTGCTGTCGGTGAACTCCGTTCCCAAGTACAGCTGCATACATTTAGCAGCCCATAATCAGCCTTGCAGAGAATAGCCAGGTGTATTTGCAGAACTCATGCCTTGGATGGTGTCTCCATATGATGCGGTGACCGTGGTGCACTTGCTGCATAGGTCCGCACTCGATGCAGCTTTACATAATCTTCTCTACCTATATTGGAGTTAGGATCATCAAGAACTTGTCCCATACAATAACCCAGAAACTACCTAGCAGGTAGCAAAATCCCAGCAGAGGTGCACACTTTTCTGAGATTTATTTTAGCACAAAGGATTCACTTGATTGCAGCCCGTCAGCAATTTATACCTTTGTAGTGCTGTTTGTGGGGAGACTTATTGTGGCAACTCATGAAATGGGAGTCCCTGCTCTGAAGTGGCAGAGCCCCAGCTGCTGCAATGGTTTGGTTCATCCTTGCTCCCTGGACTTCGGTTAAGCTATGATGATCTTCATGAGCTGCAAATCTGCTACCAAGGCTCACTTTCATAATTGCTTTTACTTGGTTAAGGCTTAGTACAGCAACAGGCATTCATGCCACAGGGCTAATCTTGTCACACATGAAGGTGTTTTTAACATCTTTCCTCACTTAGCTTTTTCTATGTCACAGCAAACTCAATGTGCCAGGCAGGGATTTCTTTGGCTTTACCACCTTTCACCCACATTTACTGTCAACTGGTGCAGTTGCATGTTCCTGGGCTTTGCAACTTCCTCATTTCATATCCTGCTGCTTTGGGTATGATCCACCTGTCTGGCTGCTTCCTCAATTTTGAGGCTCTTTATGGCTATTACCATTTTACTTATCACTTTGCATTACCTATCACAGGAGCAACTGTAGCCTCTTAGTCATCAGTGACATCTTCCCTTTCATCACAGTTTGCAAGTGCCTTCATGTGTCTTACCCTCATATTTTCAAAGGGAAGTCCTCAGGTACTGATACACTCATGCACCATCCTCTAATTCACAGATTCACAGATTCACACAGATTCACAGATGTTAAGGATTGGAAGGGACCTAGAAGATCATCTAGTCCAAACCCCCTGCCACAGCAGGATCATCTAGACCAAGTCACCCAGGAACAGATCCAGGTGAGTCTTAAGTGTCTCCAGAGATGGAGACTCCACAATCTCCCTGGGCAGCCCGTTCCAGAGCTCTGTCACCCTCACTGAGAAAAAGTTTTTCCTTGTGTTGACCCTAAACCTCTTGTGCTCCAACTTGCTCCCATTGCCTCTCGTCCTGTCAATGGATGACATTGAGAAAAGTCTGGCTCTATCCTCTCTACAC
>VYZU01007746.1:0-12516 GCA_013401355.1 Ceyx cyanopectus
AAATGTTAGTCACAATGATCTTCTCTACATTCATGTCCTCTGTGTTCATTACCACCATTAATTATACCTAAGAACAAGGCCATCAGCAACAATAAAACCCTAGTTAGTTCAGAAGCACAGCCTGCATACTCAGCAGCAGAAGCTGCTGTGTTATACAGAGGCCATTTCAGTATTTCACACTGCTTCTTCAGGGAATATAATGTAAATAGATGTAAAATATCTTTTTTTTTTCCTATCCTTCTGTTACACATCTTACAACACAATGTAATCAATTGATCTGGGGTGATGGGATCTGCAGTGCTAACTGGTACAGGAAAAAAGATCATAGTGATCATTAGTTTGGTTAGTTGGTTACAGATACTGATTTTGGTCTATAAGGGATCATATCTTCAATGTCACTTTCAACTATGAACACATTAACAAGAAAAAGGAGAAATATTTTTTTTAAAAAAACAAAAAGTGTTAACTTCATAGTAATTGGAGAAGAAATCAGCCACTCCCTGGGGTGATTGGCTGGAGTGCCACAACACCCATAGTCAAAACATCTTTCTACTGTTTTACAAACAACTGCCAGCAAGGTCACAGCTTGGTGAGAACCTTCACTTTCCCACAGAAAGGAAAATTCCTTTGCTTCAGCATTTTAACACCCACATTCTTTAACACAAATCAATAAATCATCTGCTTGCCAATGGAGTATATTATGAGAAGCGAATAAACTGATCTCAGTTCCTACACTGTATTCACAATAACCTTATGTGGGAAAGCTGACCAGCTTGCTGTGTAACNTATTGGGTTGTGAGGGCTGTTTTTGTTAAATCTGTTTCTGCAACATTAAACATTATCATAGAATGGAAGGGGTTGGAAGGGAACCCTGGTGATCACTGAGTCCAACCCCCCTGCCAATGCAGGAATACCCAGGGCAGGCTACATAGAAACAGGTCCTATGTTCAAGTCTGTGTCCACTACCCCTTGTCCTGTCACTGGTCACCACTGGAAAAAAAAATAAAAATTACTGCTCCCATCCTCCTGATACCCACACTTTAAGTATTTATAAGAACTGATAAGATCCTTCCTCAGTCTTCTCCTGACTAAAGAGACCCAACTGCCTCAGCTTTTCCTCAGAAGAGAGGTGTTCTGGTCCCCTAATCATCCCTGAAGCTCTGTAGGTCTGCTTTGTAGGTTCTTAAAACATAATAGTTCAGATAAATTAATTTTAAAATTAGGTTTTGTGACCCACTTTTATCCTCTGATATAGCATGTGCTTGAAAAAGCAGCTTACTCATGCACGCTTCAAAAATACAAGCACAATGTTCATGCTATCATTTATTTTCTTCCCCCTGAAATCTCTCCAAATGAGAAGTATGGTTCCCTGGGAACCTACTTGTAGTAACCTAAGTGATGGTGATGGGGCTTTCGAGGCACACTGGTGGGATGGCCAATTGTCCCAGGTCATTACCAAGTGCTGCCTGTGTTATATCAGGGTTTGAAGGGAGGGGAGAAGATGAAAGTGTACAAGGCAGAGATTGTGCACAAAGAAGGAGGATGTTGAAAGCATTAGTATAACTGTGTGTGTGAGTGGAAGGGAATTTGGGAAAGCAGAAACAAAGCCCACACCTCTTCAAAGTTTAGTGTAGATTCTGTTACGAGGGAAGACCTAGAAATAATTGTTCACAGCTACTTTGAAAGAGAAGAATCAGGTATGAATGGAATTAGAAGTGAAGCCCCCAAAAGACTAGAGAGCATAAAAGAGAGTATTGTCATGCCAAGACAGTAGAGAAACAATGATAACAAGAATGCTGCCCCTTTTTTAGCCCCTATTTTAATGCAACATTTATTTCACAGGTTTTGATTGGGTTGTAACTTCAGGCTTCACAGTGGATATCCTAATTCACTCTAATCTTGATTTTATTTTCATTTATTACCCACTTTATTTTACCACCAGACTGCATAAAGGATTTCTAACCTAATAGACCTATGTCCATGACATCTAAATTCACTTCTGGTAAGCTAGCCACAGCATTTCTGCAGACCAAAATGCTTACCTCAGGAAAAAGATTGTACTTCTATTTCCTAGACAACTTTTCTAGAAGAAATAATGCAGTAGATGAACTGCTCCCTAGGGTAAATGTTAGTCACAATGATCTTCTCTACATTCATGTCCTCTGTGTTCATTACCACCATTAATTATACCTAAGAACAAGGCCATCAGCAACAATAAAACCCTAGTTAGTTCAGAAGCACAGCCTGCATACTCAGCAGCAGAAGCTGCTGTGTTATACAGAGGCCATTTCAGTATTTCACACTGCTTCTTCAGGGAATATAATGTAAATAGATGTAAAATATCTTTTTTTTTTCCTATCCTTCTGTTACACATCTTACAACACAATGTAATCAATTGATCTGGGGTGATGGGATCTGCAGTGCTAACTGGTACAGGAAAAAAGATCATAGTGATCATTAGTTTGGTTAGTTGGTTACAGATACTGATTTTGGTCTATAAGGGATCATATCTTCAATGTCACTTTCAACTATGAACACATTAACAAGAAAAAGGAGAAATATTTTTTTTAAAAAAACAAAAAGTGTTAACTTCATAGTAATTGGAGAAGAAATCAGCCACTCCCTGGGGTGATTGGCTGGAGTGCCACAACACCCATAGTCAAAACATCTTTCTACTGTTTTACAAACAACTGCCAGCAAGGTCACAGCTTGGTGAGAACCTTCACTTTCCCACAGAAAGGAAAATTCCTTTGCTTCAGCATTTTAACACCCACATTCTTTAACACAAATCAATAAATCATCTGCTTGCCAATGGAGTATATTATGAGAAGCGAATAAACTGATCTCAGTTCCTACACTGTATTCACAATAACCTTATGTGGGAAAGCTGACCAGCTTGCTGTGTAACAGGAATGCAGGCCAGTCAGGGTACTGATCTTGTACCTGCTTTGGGCAGGCATACAGGCTAATTTAGTGCACTGACTATTTACCCGAATGAGCAGAGGCAGGAGGATAAGCATTTTGCTTATCTGGTCAAGACACAGAACAGATTGGTGGAAGTTTTATGACATGGAAAATTGGAAGTTTTACAACCCAACCCAATTACTGCAACTCCTGGGACTAAGCAAAGGAACCTGAACAAGAGGCTGTAAAAATAAAGGCAGAGACAAGGCCTAATTGTCAAAGGTTGTACCAAGAGAACCAGAGGGAGGGGTCATCTACGTCTGTAGTGAGTGGTGTCTTTCCTTCCCCCACCCTCTCTTAATTAAGGACTATTAGCCTGCTAAGAGCCAATCAGCACAAGATATGACCCAGACCCACCTCATTTATAGGTACAAAATTAGTCTTTAGAATCCCCTAGTTTTGAGTAAGAAAATTCCAACCACTCAGCTGCATTGATGGGCCTGGACATCGACATCTCTCCATCCCAAGAAGGGAAGGTAAGAATTTCACCTCTGACCTTGACAGATGTTACCTGGGAATTACTAACTAGAGCTTGAATTTTTAAGTTAAGTGTGTTTGTCAACAGCAATTCCAATCTCCTTGATCTGTTGCCTTAATAAATTCCCTATTTTTGCAACTTTACAGATCTGTCTCAGTGAAAGTCCTTCTCAGGACTCTGAAACAAGGAAATGCCAACTGTTTGGTTACACATATAACCCTTTGAATATAAACCCTCAACCAAGACAGGGAATAGGACTAGCTGTATCTAGCCTCCTCTTCTAGGTGTCTAGAAAACAAGGGAATTCTTTCTGAATCTCATGACTCGACAGGAGAGCCTTTCCCACACATCCTGCACACTCATAATCCCTTTACATAACAGAAAAAATGGCATAATGGATAGGAGTGCATTATGGGACACCCCATGGTATTATTCTTTCCATGATCTNACAAGGCAGAGATTGTGCACAAAGAAGGAGGATGTTGAAAGCATTAGTATAACTGTGTGTGTGAGTGGAAGGGAATTTGGGAAAGCAGAAACAAAGCCCACACCTCTTCAAAGTTTAGTGTAGATTCTGTTACGAGGGAAGACCTAGAAATAATTGTTCACAGCTACTTTGAAAGAGAAGAATCAGGTATGAATGGAATTAGAAGTGAAGCCCCCAAAAGACTAGAGAGCATAAAAGAGAGTATTGTCATGCCAAGACAGTAGAGAAACAATGATAACAAGAATGCTGCCCCTTTTTTAGCCCCTATTTTAATGCAACATTTATTTCACAGGTTTTGATTGGGTTGTAACTTCAGGCTTCACAGTGGATATCCTAATTCACTCTAATCTTGATTTTATTTTCATTTATTACCCACTTTATTTTACCACCAGACTGCATAAAGGATTTCTAACCTAATAGACCTATGTCCATGACATCTAAATTCACTTCTGGTAAGCTAGCCACAGCATTTCTGCAGACCAAAATGCTTACCTCAGGAAAAAGATTGTACTTCTATTTCCTAGACAACTTTTCTAGAAGAAATAATGCAGTAGATGAACTGCTCCCTAGGGTAAATGTTAGTCACAATGATCTTCTCTACATTCATGTCCTCTGTGTTCATTACCACCATTAATTATACCTAAGAACAAGGCCATCAGCAACAATAAAACCCTAGTTAGTTCAGAAGCACAGCCTGCATACTCAGCAGCAGAAGCTGCTGTGTTATACAGAGGCCATTTCAGTATTTCACACTGCTTCTTCAGGGAATATAATGTAAATAGATGTAAAATATCTTTTTTTTTTCCTATCCTTCTGTTACACATCTTACAACACAATGTAATCAATTGATCTGGGGTGATGGGATCTGCAGTGCTAACTGGTACAGGAAAAAAGATCATAGTGATCATTAGTTTGGTTAGTTGGTTACAGATACTGATTTTGGTCTATAAGGGATCATATCTTCAATGTCACTTTCAACTATGAACACATTAACAAGAAAAAGGAGAAATATTTTTTTTAAAAAAACAAAAAGTGTTAACTTCATAGTAATTGGAGAAGAAATCAGCCACTCCCTGGGGTGATTGGCTGGAGTGCCACAACACCCATAGTCAAAACATCTTTCTACTGTTTTACAAACAACTGCCAGCAAGGTCACAGCTTGGTGAGAACCTTCACTTTCCCACAGAAAGGAAAATTCCTTTGCTTCAGCATTTTAACACCCACATTCTTTAACACAAATCAATAAATCATCTGCTTGCCAATGGAGTATATTATGAGAAGCGAATAAACTGATCTCAGTTCCTACACTGTATTCACAATAACCTTATGTGGGAAAGCTGACCAGCTTGCTGTGTAACAGGAATGCAGGCCAGTCAGGGTACTGATCTTGTACCTGCTTTGGGCAGGCATACAGGCTAATTTAGTGCACTGACTATTTACCCGAATGAGCAGAGGCAGGAGGATAAGCATTTTGCTTATCTGGTCAAGACACAGAACAGATTGGTGGAAGTTTTATGACATGGAAAATTGGAAGTTTTACAACCCAACCCAATTACTGCAACTCCTGGGACTAAGCAAAGGAACCTGAACAAGAGGCTGTAAAAATAAAGGCAGAGACAAGGCCTAATTGTCAAAGGTTGTACCAAGAGAACCAGAGGGAGGGGTCATCTACGTCTGTAGTGAGTGGTGTCTTTCCTTCCCCCACCCTCTCTTAATTAAGGACTATTAGCCTGCTAAGAGCCAATCAGCACAAGATATGACCCAGACCCACCTCATTTATAGGTACAAAATTAGTCTTTAGAATCCCCTAGTTTTGAGTAAGAAAATTCCAACCACTCAGCTGCATTGATGGGCCTGGACATCGACATCTCTCCATCCCAAGAAGGGAAGGTAAGAATTTCACCTCTGACCTTGACAGATGTTACCTGGGAATTACTAACTAGAGCTTGAATTTTTAAGTTAAGTGTGTTTGTCAACAGCAATTCCAATCTCCTTGATCTGTTGCCTTAATAAATTCCCTATTTTTGCAACTTTACAGATCTGTCTCAGTGAAAGTCCTTCTCAGGACTCTGAAACAAGGAAATGCCAACTGTTTGGTTACACATATAACCCTTTGAATATAAACCCTCAACCAAGACAGGGAATAGGACTAGCTGTATCTAGCCTCCTCTTCTAGGTGTCTAGAAAACAAGGGAATTCTTTCTGAATCTCATGACTCGACAGGAGAGCCTTTCCCACACATCCTGCACACTCATAATCCCTTTACATAACAGAAAAAATGGCATAATGGATAGGAGTGCATTATGGGACACCCCATGGTATTATTCTTTCCATGATCTGATGAGTCATGTATTGTCAGGAGTGCCTGACTCTGGAGAAATAAACAGAACCCGGCATATCACATTAGAAATACATACATTTTATTTTCATGTAATATTTTAAAGTTATAAACTGTGATAATTAATTTAGAAGATCAATGCTTACTGCATAGTTTATGGAGGCACCATTAGGTTTTCAAAAATCCTAAGTCACATATGAATGCACATAAGAAATAGCTCTGGAAGTTGAGTGTAGAATTACAGTGGGATTATTTGAGTTCTATTCATATTCAGTGTCAGAAAAAAAAAATCACCCCTTATCAGTGTTGGAAAGAGGTTGCTAGACTAGAAGGTACACTGCTTTTGCAATGAAATACCTTTTTTCATAAGCTTGCTCTATCCCATTTGGATGACACACAGGAGTTCTGTCAGGTATGTATTTCCAGGTAGCTTGGTAAAGATAACTCTGTTGGGTTTGTCACAGTTGTTGACAAATTATTTTGCGAAGGGTGCATTTAGCTCAATATTGTCCATGACTGGTATGCAGCTAACTGGAATTTGGTAGAAAAGCTGCCATATGACTGAGCTATAATCACTTCAAGATAATAATCACTGTTTACGTGCTTGCTTAGCTTGTTCCATTTATATCTGCAGGTTAAAAGATATCACATTCATTATTACTGTGCTTAAGCACAAAGTAGTAAAGAGAACTAGTATACTCTCGTCAAATTTCCATTGCAGTTAGGAAACAACTTAAGATGTAACAGTGCTTATTAATGTGCTTCTTGAGTGTTGTACAAAAACAAGGCCTTTCTTCAAGATTGCATGCATCTCAGATATACTTTACTTCAGTATTAATGCATTTTTATTGTGTTTTATAGTGTAGTTTTGATTGAATTCCACTCAACAAATCATGTCTTGGGATTCCTAAGTCTCCATGTACATTTTTTGGTATTTTTCTCTTCTGGTTCTGTTATCACTCCCCTTGATTTTTGCTCATTTTTGTTCCCTCTTCCTATCCAGAATGACTCCAGTGGCTCTGAGTATTCATTTGTCTCACTCTCATCTCTACACCTTCAAAAGTGATTTATCTACATTTGTAACTAGCAAAGACTTGGGATCATTTGTGATTTAATAAAAAAAAAAAAAAAGAAAAAAAAACAGTGTAGTTATCATATCTAGTAGGTAGAGACAAATGATTTTAGATTTAAGAAGATACTGAGGAAAGAGAAAATCCTGCCTTCTCCAGTTTCCCCTCCAGTTGTTCTCTGGATCTGTTCAAGCCACTCAAACTCCATGGAGGTGGGAGAGCTCCAGGAAGGTCAAGACATGAGGAAGAAAAGGATGGCAGCATAAATTGTAATCTCTATTACTTGTGTGGTTTCTAAAACAGAGGTTTACACATTGTCTCAGAAGACCATTATCATACTTAGTACATGGAAAGAGAACCATCCTTAAAATCGTGAGACATCATGTCAAAAGCATGTGATTGAAAGGGATCATAACTGAATATACAGAGAAAAGGTGTAATTTTCCTAACAGCAAGTTTTTAGAACTGAACAAGACAACCTAGAGATGTTCTGTGACCACTGAATGTGAAGAGGCTTCTAATTCCTTTACATTAAAAGCAGGAAATTGAAATAAAATGCATGCAATGAGGAAAAGGGGAAAGATTTCCCTTGAAGAACTGGAAGAATGCAACAATGACAAATCGCAACTTCAGAATAAACAGACACCTTACAGGAAACAGAAAAGGCTACATACTATAAATTAATAAACACTGGATTAAAATGAGAATTGCATCTATCAAGATGGAGGTTGAACTCCTCAGTTTTTAGGATTTTCTCTTGTTGCAAAACATTTGAACTGTAGAAACAAATATAAGATCTCGAGTTATTTTGTGAAAGTGATGCACTAAAGACATCTCTACATATGGTCCCCAAATCATTAATTTATCTCAGAATGACATTTTTTGACACAGGAGGCAAAGGCAGAATAACAGAAACCTGGGCATGTAAATTTTCATATCCAAATTGGAAAATAACCTGGGAAAATAAAGGGAAGATAAAGAAAGTAAGTCTGGGAAAAGGCAATCTCTACCCAGAGTCGTTGGGAAAGCAGCACATGAAATTACAAATGCTCCAGCAAATATTTTAAGCAAATCTGTTCAATTGCAAATGACATTCTATTAACAAATACAGAAAAATAATATAGTTGTAAAAGAGAAAAGGAAATACAGGCAAATAAATGCTTCAAACTACACTAGGCTTCACCTAAAATTTTGAAATGAAGAATAATAAAAGACATGGATAAGATGAGGAATAACAAAACTCAAAAGGATTTTACTAAAGACAGAATATACCAAATCAATTTGATGTCTTTGCATTATTTCATTCTGATATGATGATAGATGCTGTAGGCAANTAGCTGCTTAGACCTGACTCTTCCCACAGACCCCAGGGTGCAAAAGCTCTTCCTCCACAGGAGCTGTCAGGTGCAGTTTACATCTCCCAGGTAGCTTGGTAAAGATAACTCTGTTGGGTTTGTCACAGTTGTTGACAAATTATTTTGCGAAGGGTGCATTTAGCTCAATATTGTCCATGACTGGTATGCAGCTAACTGGAATTTGGTAGAAAAGCTGCCATATGACTGAGCTATAATCACTTCAAGATAATAATCACTGTTTACGTGCTTGCTTAGCTTGTTCCATTTATATCTGCAGGTTAAAAGATATCACATTCATTATTACTGTGCTTAAGCACAAAGTAGTAAAGAGAACTAGTATACTCTCGTCAAATTTCCATTGCAGTTAGGAAACAACTTAAGATGTAACAGTGCTTATTAATGTGCTTCTTGAGTGTTGTACAAAAACAAGGCCTTTCTTCAAGATTGCATGCATCTCAGATATACTTTACTTCAGTATTAATGCATTTTTATTGTGTTTTATAGTGTAGTTTTGATTGAATTCCACTCAACAAATCATGTCTTGGGATTCCTAAGTCTCCATGTACATTTTTTGGTATTTTTCTCTTCTGGTTCTGTTATCACTCCCCTTGATTTTTGCTCATTTTTGTTCCCTCTTCCTATCCAGAATGACTCCAGTGGCTCTGAGTATTCATTTGTCTCACTCTCATCTCTACACCTTCAAAAGTGATTTATCTACATTTGTAACTAGCAAAGACTTGGGATCATTTGTGATTTAATAAAAAAAAAAAAAAAAGAGAGAAAAACAGTGTAGTTATCATATCTAGTAGGTAGAGACAAATGATTTTAGATTTAAGAAGATACTGAGGAAAGAGAAAATCCTGCCTTCTCCAGTTTCCACTCCAGTTGTTCTCTGGATCTGTTCAAGCCACTCAAACTCCATGGAGGTGGGAGAGCTCCAGGAAGGTCAAGACATGAGGAAGAAAAGGATGGCAGCATAAATTGTAATCTCTATTACTTGTGTGGTTTCTAAAACAGAGGTTTACACATTGTCTCAGAAGACCATTATCATACTTAGTACATGGAAAGAGAACCATCCTTAAAATCGTGAGACATCATGTCAAAAGCATGTGATTGAAAGGGATCATAACTGAATATACAGAGAAAAGGTGTAATTTTCCTAACAGCAAGTTTTTAGAACTGAACAAGACAACCTAGAGATGTTCTGTGACCACTGAATGTGAAGAGGCTTCTAATTCCTTTACATTAAAAGCAGGAAATTGAAATAAAATGCATGCAATGAGGAAAAGGGGAAAGATTTCCCTTGAAGAACTGGAAGAATGCAACAATGACAAATCGCAACTTCAGAATAAACAGACACCTTACAGGAAACAGAAAAGGCTACATACTATAAATTAATAAACACTGGATTAAAATGAGAATTGCATCTATCAAGATGGAGGTTGAACTCCTCAGTTTTTAGGATTTTCTCTTGTTGCAAAACATTTGAACTGTAGAAACAAATATAAGATCTCGAGTTATTTTGTGAAAGTGATGCACTAAAGACATCTCTACATATGGTCCCCAAATCATTAATTTATCTCAGAATGACATTTTTTGACACAGGAGGCAAAGGCAGAATAACAGAAACCTGGGCATGTAAATTTTCATATCCAAATTGGAAAATAACCTGGGAAAATAAAGGGAAGATAAAGAAAGTAAGTCTGGGAAAAGGCAATCTCTACCCAGAGTCGTTGGGAAAGCAGCACATGAAATTACAAATGCTCCAGCAAATATTTTAAGCAAATCTGTTCAATTGCAAATGACATTCTATTAACAAATACAGAAAAATAATATAGTTGTAAAAGAGAAAAGGAAATACAGGCAAATAAATGCTTCAAACTACACTAGGCTTCACCTAAAATTTTGAAATGAAGAATAATAAAAGACATGGATAAGATGAGGAATAACAAAACTCAAAAGGATTTTACTAAAGACAGAATATACCAAATCAATTTGATGTCTTTGCATTATTTCATTCTGATATGATGATAGATGCTGTAGGCAAGAATAAAACTATGCAGCTATTTTACTTTAGTAGGCTTCTAAACATATTCTTCCATCAATGGAAAAACATTCAGTGCTCCATTTGAAGAAAACTTTTTCTTAGCATAGAAACACACAGGAAAACTTTTACTGTATCATTGCTTCAAACACTCCTGGGGTTATAATTACAGGAAAGGGTGGTTTGTAGTTGTTTTGTTTTGTTTTGTTTTATTGTTTTGTTTTGTTGTTGTTGTTTGCTTTAAAAATACATATGCAGAAGACAAATGTAACAAAGTAAAAAGCCAAAGGGTAAGAATCCCTTGTACATTTCCTGTTTAAGAAGTCATGTTACTTCTTTGTTCTTGCTATTACTATTGCCTACAGTGAAGAAATTGCTAGGGAAAAAAAACCAAACCTCTACATGTACTGCACAAATTCATTTTATTTTGCTTTCTCTTGCAAAGCTGCTTGCTAAGAGATACATGGAAAAAAAGACAAACTTCTATTAAAAGGTATTTGGCCAGCTTTCTGGTCATCTTGTTCATATAATAAAAGTGCTCCAATAACTTGCAAAGCCCAAAAGCGGATATAATTCCAGTTTCTGGCCAGAACTTTGCACCTCATGATTTTCAAGGCAAATGTATCTGAAAACAAACCAACTGAGATCACAAAGAATTTACTTTGAAGACAAAAGACAAGAGTATACCCCTCTAACAGGGGTACACTTTATGTATCACATATATATACAAACATACATTGTAAATATATATAATAGGGTACAAGTTACTTATGCAATCCAATTATTAAAAATATTTTTTAATTTTTGTTGTTGTTTTTAATAAAAACAAGTAACCTTGAATATAAAGAACACCTCTCCTGTGAAGAAAAGCTGAAAGAATTGGTATTTTCAGCCTGGAAAAGGGAAGGCTCCGGAGAGACCTTATTGCAGCCTTTTAGCACTTAGAGGGGGCCTACAGGAAAGATGGAGACAGTTGTTTTAGCAGGGTCTGTTGTGACAGCACAAGGGGTGATTGCTTCAAACTAAAATAGGGGAGATTTAGGCCAGATAAAAGGAAAAAAAAATTTAAACTGAGGGTGGTGAAATACAGCAACAGGATGCCCAGAGAGGTGGTAGGTGCCCCATCCCTGGAAGCATTCCAGGTGAGGTTGGACCAGGGCTCTGAGCAACCTGCTCTAGTTGCAGATATCCCTGCTCCCTGTAGGTGGGTTGCACTAGATGACCTTTAAAGATCCCTTCCAACCCCAAATATTCTGTGATTCTCTGCTGAGCTTTAAATGATTAAATAATTAACCTTTATATTTTATTACTATCACAGTATAGCACATTATTGTCTAAAGCAATGTTGAATTGGAGAAAGTGTTCACTAGGAAATGGATGATGAGTATTCTATTTCTAAATGAAATCACACTAGTATAACAAGGTTAGCTCATACATATAGTACAGATAAAGCAATAGTCAGATGCAGTAGTCAGACAGTGCAGCACTATACCAGTCAATAGTATAGTTCTCTACATGTCAATAATGTCACACTCACATGACCTGAGGCTTAATTCATGCCCACAGTTTTACCACAGCTAGAATGAATGATGAAGTAAACACCACAGTTATACTTCTGATGCATCTTTGCAGAGTATTTGACCAGTGGTAAGAAAAAAAATGAGTTCTCTCAAAAGAACAGACTACATTTGTTGTTTGCTTTATACGATACATATAAAAAATAACCCCAAGGTTACATAGTTAAGAGCTAGGAAATTTCCTAAACCAGTTTTTTTTTTTT